>JABUQX010146044.1:0-12500 GCA_015478945.1 Trachelipus rathkii
GATGTACTTCGTTCAGTTCAGATTTATAGTTGTTTGTACGTTTTCTTATTTATCATTGAAATAACTGTATGTTTTACACAAATACATAACTAGTAGAAAATGTTTTTGTATACTCATAAAATATATATATATATCTGTATATATATATATATATACACATATATATACCTACTCTACTATATATATATATATATATATATATATATATATATATATATAGGTGAACAAAAAATTAGAGATTTGCACATTTCTATTTGAACCTTATTTAGATATTTTTTGATGTATAAAATAAATATTTGGTTTGAAAGATCACTTCATTGCCATTAAAACAAGATCATTTTAAGGGTGTTACAGTTAACCTCTTCAACCTTTTACAAGGGTAGGAATGGAAAGTGGGGAAACAAAAGGGAAAATAGATGGGAAGAAAGTAAATTTTATGGGGGCTGGCCTTTGAGTACTCAGCAATAATGGGAGGAGAAGACCGGGTTATAGCTAGACTTGACGTTCTTTTTGGGAACGTGGATGGCTTAGTGGATAGAGCGCCCGGTTACTGTTAACTCAGCGACGCGGAGTCAGTTTTGAATCCTGCTGATGGAGAATAAAATCTCCTTTGACTCGTTCATTTTTTGACTCACTTATTTTATATATATATGAAAATGTTATAATATAAGAATATTTATTCTTAATAATTTGTGTTAGCACCTTGTGTTCAGAGTCACAGATAGAAGGTAACAAATCGGTGCCTGTAAGATTGATCAACAAGCAAAATCTTATCGGAATAGTTGGTTAGTTTGTTGGCATCAAACGTCTATCCCTTGAGTGTGGGGGGGTTCATTACCTACCGCAATAGCCAGTAGGGGGGAAATTGTGTTACAGGTATTTTCTAACCAAGTGGATTAGAATAAAGATTATCTGGGCTTGATGACAGGAGGCCAAGGAGGCATTTTTGGAAATTCATAGCCACGAGGGGGTAGTTTTCTCATCTAAAGAGCAGATATTTTTATGCTAGAAGCACAAGAGAGAGTTCGATTTTGTTAAAATAGATTGTTCTGTTGTATGTTTTGGGTATGTTTTTAGTGATTAGTGGAGTATTGAGAGAGAATTCACTATGTCGCAAACTCTAATTAAATATGACAAAGAAATCTACTGGCTTGGTAATTTTTTATGTTCATTTAGGTAAGGCAGACTGAGATTCGAACGAGCTCTCGAAGGAAAGAGCTAACTAGTCCATAGGCTAACCAAACTTTATGTGAAGTCAGATATAGTTGTCTTACTGGCTTACATAAAAATGTAGTAGCAGGAATTCTTTCACATCGTTCTGGTCACGCTACTTAACTGCCATGCTAGCACACATAAGTACTGATGTTCTGTGTGCGCAATCATGCAACTTCACATCAGCATTTATTAACATGAATTGCCAAAGCAGTGTAAGGCATAGCATGATCCTGGGGATCTTCTTGTCTCATTGGACCATCAGACTCACTTTTGAAAGGTTCATCATTCGGCCTTAATAAAGACATAGTCTGTTTGCATTCTAATAAAATGCAAAACAGAACTGTGCAGGAATCCGCCGTAACTGACTCTTGACTTTTACCCTGCTATTTGCACAAACCTGGTATATCAGAGAACAGAATGGGCCACCATTGTTCCAAAAAATCAACATATATTCATGCGTAAAAAACAAAGTCGGTGTGCTCAGTCAATTTGGGTCGTTTGCTAATTGATGATAGGGTATATAATGTCTTCCACAATCTTCGCCTCCTTTGTCCACTGACTAACAGCTTACCCCTCGTATGTATGCAAATCTACACTGTTTCAGTCCACGCTGATGATGATGTGTTTACAAAGACCTTGATGATACGATGAATCGTTAACTTTTGCAACGTTACGCTGAGCACTCTTCCTGATCCTGCTCTTGGGTAGCATTGCCGATCTCCAGCTGCTGATAAAGATGACAGGCGAGAATTTCTGCTCTGCGTCGCTATGGGATACTTACGACGATCGAAGAGGAGTGGGAAAAATATTCTGCAAGACTTTATTGTTGCATTGGTTAGATCCATAGAAATCAGGTGAAATGGTTATCAGGGCGCGGAGGTGGCTTAGAGTTGGTAAATTCTTTTTCATTCTCACTTTTCTTTACTAAAATTCAAATTTACTTAGATTCACTTTATTTTCCATACTCAACCGTTGGAAAGGTAACAGTAATACCCTTAAATGAGTTCATTTTAATAACTAGTGAAATACTTTAAAACCACACACTTTTTTTAAGTAATGTAGAAAATAATGAGAGAAAAAGTTATTTGAGAAGCAAGAAATGTGTGGTTGAGTGGGTAAATTTTTTGCTCAACTATTATATATATATATATATATATATATATATATATATATATATATATATATATATATATATATATATATACTGCCTATATATATATATATATATATATATATATATATATATATATCTATATATATATATATATATATATATATATATTTTTATATATCTACATTTACTTTGTTATCTAATTCAATTCTGCATCTCAAACTGTCCAAGCTGGGTTCTGACCTTGCCTTGCATCAACCCCTCAATCTCTCTATCTATCTACCTCTTGAGATAATTTTTACAGTTATTTATTCTAACTAAAATAAGTTTCCCGGAGAAATGATTCGCTAACTCTCCCTCTCTTGCAGGAAACATGAGCAAATGAGCCATTGTCTAGTGAATTTATAAACCAATGAGTTGCATATTTAAACATTTTTTTCTATTAACTAAACGATTAATCAATATATATATTTTTATATATATATATATATATATATATATATATATATATATATATATATCATATATATATATATATATATATATATATATATATATATATATATAACTATATATATAATATATATATATATATATATATATATATATATATATATAACATATATATATATATATATATATATATATATATATATATATATATATATATATATATATATATAATTTATATATACTATATATATATATATATATATACTATATATATATATATATATATATACTCTATATACATATATATATATACTACTATACTCTACCTATATATACTCTATATATATATACCAATATTTTTATAAGCATATTATTGCTGCCAATCAGTGCTACATTGCATACTGTCTTAACTCTATAGTAGGCTAGTTAAGTAATTAAAGATTTGTGTTTAATTTGAAAGGAGGGGACATGTATTTTCAATTTTCAAAAATTTTGGGAGTGTTTGTTTTAAAGTATAATTAAGAGTTAATAATAATAATTTGTTGTTGTTCAAGTAAGTTATCATTTCTTTTAACTAGATTCACAATTGTACATAATCAATCAAATTCTATTTCATGTTGGATCAATTAATTATATTTAAATTAGTAAGTAATTCTAATTAATAAAATGGTTCATTATTTAAATAACTTTTTTTTTTTTTCATATTAACTATCTTAGAACTATACATAGTTTGCAATAAAGACAGTATTGTTGTTCACCACTGTCAGGTCATTATCAAAGATATTTATTGAGTTATCTTAATTATTTAATTGCTTGTATTATTTATTTTTCGAACTTTACTTTTAATTTGAAAGAAAGAGTATAGCATATGTATATGTGAAAATATGCCAGATTCATAAAGACTATGCTGTTGGAATGTTAGCAATATATTTTTCATAGTCTTACAATCTGACATTTCATATGACATTAGCACATTTTTGTTCCTAATTAGCGTTGTAAGGGGAGAGTGGGAGACGTAGGGCATAGTTACAGTGGAAACCCTGGGAAGAAGAAAGTGGAGGTTTTGACTCTAAAAGTACGACAGAAAAGAACCAAACATCCCAAACAAAATCCCCTAAAACTAAGAAAATGATTACAGAAAACAGAAACAATGTACTTAACTGGTGGAGATTATAGACTTCGCTGATAGAAGATTCAGTTGGTGGACCAACCCATCCGGTCAAATTCTCGTTGGAAAACACACATAAAATGGAAAAAGAGGCAGAATTGCATGTACGAAAAATAAGGTTAATTCACAGCAACAAGGATCAAAAGAAAAGAAGAGATAAACAAACACGTTTATTCAGGAAAGATAATGATTATTTGTTATATATAAAAATGGAATTCATAAACCCTGGAACTGTAATTAATCTTATGATTCAATGATTTGGGTTAAGTTCGACAAAGTAGTTGAAAGAATTGCACCTAGTGTGATCGAGATCTTAAGAGTTGGAAATAGGTGGTTTGGTTTTAATTTTTGTTCAATACAGCGATGAAAAAATATACTGAGCAAGGAATTATGCTATGAAAGGTGTGTAAAGATGCAAAAATAAAATAATGTGTATAATACTCGGTTTATATCTGGAACAGTGAATAATAGCTATTGATCTAATCAGCCCTCCAGATTGAATGGTGGGTGTAGATCTTCACTTAGAGTTTCGTTTCAGAGCCTCCAAATAGAAAGATGATGATGATTCGGTGAAAGCAAGCCCTAAATAGAGATTCAGGCTTTAGCCCTCTATAAAGCATTAATTCATACAAAAATAATGGCCCTGATACTTTATTAGACCTACTTTTGATTTGTCCCATTTTTGATCTCCAAAGGATTTGCTCAGATGTTGTTTGGCAAATTAAAAAAAAGGTTTAAAATCTGAAATACTGTTAACAATAATATTATGCCTGAGAAGTTGAAAAATAATTAATATTATAGTCGGGGGAAAATGGTGTTTATTTATTTATTTACCATCTCCCATGTAGGGCTTTCGCCCTGTCTGTTGGACCAGCATTTTCTTCCTTCTGGCCCCGAAACTCTTTATCCTAGAGCACTCTAGAAAAACATTTCTTCGTCGCAATGGTTTCTGATGCCAGTCCTTGAGTTATACACTCGGGTAGGGTTTCACCCTTTCAGTGGAACTAGCATCTTCCTCCATTTGGCATCGAAACTCGTTCTCCCAGAGCTCTCCAGAAGATTTTGTTTCTAGTCGCATAAGATTCCAATGCTGGTCCAGGAGTTCTTCAAGCAAAAAAATGAAAAGAGATCTTTTAAAGCTTTTTAAAAAAAAAAAAAATTACTGGAAGTTATCTAGTATTTATAAATATCTTTGGTAGTTTGGTAGCGAGTCTTTCTGAAGCTCGGAACTCACTACCAACTTTTGAGTGGTGAGTAACATTGCCCATCTCTTAAGTTTACAATACTCTAAAGACTTTATGAAGGTCGCATATGATGTCAGTTTTAGCATTGGGATTTATGTATATATTGCAGGGTGTGTATTTTGCTTAAAGGAGTTTGCACTGCAGTAACTAAGTGTGTTATAACATTTGTTTTATATATATATATATATATATATATATATATATATATATATATATATATATATATATATATATATATATATATATATATATATATATATATATATATATATATATATATTTTTTTATTTATATATATATATATATATATATATATATATATATATATAATTTCTCTCATAGGTGGACACTGAATGATGAAAACGCAGACAACTGATATAGTTTATATATATATATATATATATATATATAATATATATATATATATATATATATATATATATATATATATATATATATATATATATATATATACATATATATATATATATATATATCTTCAAGTTGGGACTTTATAAAAGTTACATATATATTAATAAAATTATTGGCTAATAATAATAATAATTAATAATAAAAAATAATAATAATAAAAATAATAATAATTTAATAATTAGTTTAGTCAGAGTGTACTTGTTCCTATGTTAGGAAATGTTTAATATATTATATATTTTCTATAAATAATTATAATTATTATTAGTTATTATTGTTTTCCATCTATTCCTTGCCATATATATATATATATATATATATATATATATATATATATATATATATATATATATATATATATATATATATATATATATATATATATATATATATATATTTTACTATATATAACTATATATATATATATATATATATATATATCAACTGATTATGATATATTTGCTATTAAGTAAATAAATAGTTTAGTGATTTTTAACTATTATATTATTACACTTGTCTTGTGTGTGTTTACCGGATTATTAAGTTAATCGTGACAACGTAAGTAACTATGTTGTATTATGAAATAAAAATATACCTGTTGATATAATTGTAACACTTAATTGCTACCGCTACTACTATGACTATTATTATTATTTCTTTTGTGTATATATTTTTTTCCTTTTTATTTTACTATTTACTAATAACGACATTAAAAAAAGAGAGTGGGGAAAGAAAATTATTATTATTATTTCTTATCATTTTTTTTTTTTTTGAGAAAGAAAAGGTGGGGTGTGAAGAGGATAGGGGGAGAGTAATATAAACATTTTGAGATATGGGGGAGAAGGAGGTGTTATGAGAATTGTAGTTGTTGTTGTTTTATTTTGAATTGGGAAGACCCTTTGTGATTTATTATTATCATTATCATTATTATTTATAATAAGAGTAGTCCATTTGTAAGTTCTTGTAAATCTGCTTTCTCATATATATATATATATAATATATATATATATATATATATATATATATATATATATATATATATATATATATATATATATATATATATATATATATATATATATATATATAAAATCACTATGGATTTAATTTTTTATTATTTTAATAAACTGATTGTAAAACTGTAAATAGTTATAATCTAGATTTTGGGAAAAAAAAAATAATTTACTTTTATGTGGAAGAAATTTAATTCCAAATTTATTATTATTATTATTATTATTATTATTATTATTATTATTATTATTATTATTATTATTATTATTATTTTGATAGACAGTTATTTATTTTCTTAGCTGTCGGCAGTTAAATTTATTAGTTAGACATCTCATAACCTTTGCAGAATGTATTTTTTTCTTTTTTATAATAAAAATAAAACAAAATTTTAATTTGCCTTTTTTTTAAATTACCATTTTGACACTCGTTCCAAAGGAAAGGAATTAGGTTGGTGTAAATATTGATTGTGATGTTTCATATATATATATATATATATATATATCTTAATATTATATTAATATTTAT
Organism: Trachelipus rathkii; assembly: GCA_015478945.1. Taxonomy (NCBI): domain Eukaryota; kingdom Metazoa; phylum Arthropoda; class Malacostraca; order Isopoda; family Trachelipodidae; genus Trachelipus; species Trachelipus rathkii. Next base: position 7,157 of record JABUQX010146044.1, read on the forward strand.
TTTGATATATATATATATATATATATATATATATATATATATATATATATATATATATATATATATTTTTTTAATATATTTATATATAATTTTTTTTTTTTTTTTGAGTCAGTGACAGGACCCACCACAGCTCACAGAGAAGCAGCCATACTGGGCTGAAAAATCAGCACCATGGGAGGGCCCTGTCATATATGTTTCAAATGTTAAAGGGAGATTTGGATGGAAATGAATATTTAGTCAGTCAAAAAATAAATAAAAACTATAAAATTATAACCTTATTATAAATAGTCTTAAGATTACATAAAATCAAATGTTATAAAGAATATTCACTTCTTGAAGATACAAGAAAATAGAGTTACTGCTAAAGTGGGAAGATTCAGACAAGATATGGGATAATCTTTCAGGTGTTATGGACCGTAAGGTAGGAAAATGACTACGGCGAATAGGGTCTGATGGGAACAATCAATGAAGATGTGGTGAAAGATTGAGGTGTGTGGCAACGGCAAAATTTGCAAATGGGATTAGGGTCCCGTGATATATAGTGACTGTGAGTGATATTAGGGCGTAGCCAATACGGAGGCGTGCAAGTATCACCTCGTGTAAGCGCTTTCGTCTGTGGGAGGAAGACCACTCGCCAATATTCGGCTTTGTTTCCGAGTCGCTCCTCACTCGTCCAGCGCTCTTGCCAACAAGATCGAAAGCCTTGTCGGAAGCAGGATGGTAATCAGTTGATGGGAGGCAGCCTTTCCGAATGGCGTCCGGAGGTACCTGGAACAACTTCAAAAAGAGGAGGTGGCATTTTGGCCTCTCTGTCAACGATTTCATTGCCAGTTACCCCAACATGAGGGGTTCAACATAAAATAATTTGTTTCTTACGAATGGAGCAGCCGAAGAAATTGTTGTACAGCGGATACCATTGTTTTTGGAATAAGGGGTTTTAATTAAGCGCCTGTAGCGCGCTGAGCGAATCTGAATAAATGACATAAGTGATCTTGGTTAGGATTAAAATTCGAGAAAAGGCAATCATTATAGCCATTAATTATGAAGCATGAGGGGGGAGGGTATGGGAGAGATTGCGGTCAGGAAAGACCAGATGCGCCACATCCTGTTTTAGAGCCGTCGGTAAACACTGGAGTAAATTCATCATGAACTGCTGAATGAGACAGGAATGATGCTTTTAACAGAGCAGTCGGATGGCTAGATTTGGAAGAGGTCAGAGCCAAGCAAATGATGGGAGCAGGGAACAGCCAGGTGTGTACGTTCGTCGTAAGAAAGGCCTTTCTTTGCGAAGAAGAGTTGGAATATTTAGGATGTTATGATTTGTTTGCAAATGGCCAGTGGTAAGGATTCTGAATTTATCTTCTAAGTCGGTGTCAGAAGACGGTATTGGGGTTTGAAAACGAAGATAGCTTGTACACGTAACGTATTCTCTTCGAAGGAGTACATCACGGCTTCAGCAAAGCTTACTGGGGGACGATCAGGCGCAGTGGAAATTCGGATCGCCTCATTTTGGATGGGATCTAATAGATGTAGTAGTGTTGTGGAGGTCTGACCGTATGCTGCACAGCCATAGTAAAGAAGTTTCGATCGGATTAGGGCGTGTGAGGCGTAAAGGACTTTGATCAGCACCCCAAGATTACGAGGCGAGATGACGTAACAGGTCAAGCGCGCGATGACAAGATCTGTTTCAGTTGAACATGCGGTGCATATGTTAAGTGGTAACCATCTAGAATGAGTCCTAGAAATTTGACCTGTGAAGTAACAGAATGGGCGAACCGTATAAAGTTAGGTTTGCTGGGAGAAGGTGGCAAGTTCTTCGAATTCCCTTTTTTAAAAAGTGCTGCTGAGGTTTTGGTGGGAGAAAACGGAAGCCATGAATTTCCCCATTGTGAAATATTCTCAATACCTAGTTGAAGTTACCCCATTGTGAAAGGCAACCTGGCACCGGCTATATATAACGCAAGGTCATCGACATAGAGAGAAAAATTGACAGTCGCTGGGATAGAAGTAACGATATCATTAAATCCAAGAGCAAATAGTAGTACACTTAGAACACTACCCTGCAGAACACCTTCATCCATAGTAAAGTGGCGTGACAGAGATAGAAGAGCACCGAACCTGGATGAATCTATTTGACAGAAGGCATTTAGCGAGCCCCAGGCGAATGGGTTTAAGGAGAATCCCAGTTCTCCACGTTTTGTCATATTCAAGGTCAAAAAAGACGCCAAGAACCATCCCACCAGTTGAGAGGGCTTCAGATGTCATGGTCTAGTTTTAACAAGGGGTCCGTGGTCGAACGATTTTGCGGAAACCAAACTGGAAGTTTGAGAAAGCTTGGCTCTCCAGAACAGGGAGAAAGCGGCCAGAAACCATTTTCTCCATTAATTTACAGGAATGACAGGTCAGCGAAATTGGTCTTTGGTTGTCCGCCAACTTCGGATCTTTGCCAGGTTTGGGAATATTTTCTGTGTAATTTTCCACACTAAAGGAAGGGGTTGTGGAGTTAACAGTCGATATGTAAGTTCGAAAAAAATTGTTTGCGCGTTTGGCGATTAATTCGCCGAGATCTCGCTGCGGCTGCTTTAAAAATCATGTTTGGGGTGGTACGGGTCCTTTTGTATTGCCTGTAGAGTTTCTTCTTCTCTCAGTTGGCTTGTGCGCACTCTTGGGACCACCAAGGGGTTGCCGACCGCCTGCCTGAGGAAGATTGCGGAATGCAAGCTTCCGCTGCCGAGATGACGACTTGCTGGAAGAAGTGAAAGGCATCATCAACAGTCGGAAATCGGTTATTGAAGGGAGAAAGAGTGATAGCTGTGGTCTGATAAAAAGGAGCCCACTCCGCTCGATCATAACGCCAGCTGAAGTTAGGTTTTTGCATTGGGCTTGGTACAAGCTCATTTAAAGCTATTGGGTAATGATCACTGCCGAATAAATAATCAAAGCGGGACCAGGTAAAGCGATCCATAAGGGAATGGGAGCAAAAGGAAATATCAATACAAGAAGAAGTGTGTGTATCTAAGCGTTCATATGTAGGGAGTCCTGTGTTAAGGCATCCCAGGGAAAAGGGGGTTAGGAGATCTATTAGGATCTTGGACTTGGACGAAGTGACAGAGTCGCCCCATAAGGGTGGCGGAGGTTGAAGTCTCCTAGTATAACGACCGGATTAGGGAGCTGCTTAAAAAGATCAGCTAAGTCGACCTTAGTAAATTCACTACTCGGAGCCAAGTAGATTGAGCAGATAGTAAGGTCGATGGACAAGTGAATTCGTGCTGCTACTGCATGAAGTTTGGTTTGGAGAATAGGGGACAGATTTGTGAATGAGTATTCCTGCACCTCCCCTATCATTGTCACCTCTTTCTATAGAGGTTAGCGGCGATTTATATATTCCGACGGTTGAAAGAAGTCGCGGTGACATATTCGAAGTTCCTGAAATGCATTTTGGTGTATATATATTTATTAGTTGAAAAAGTTCTCCGAAATTAGAATGGTATAGACAATTTCATTGAAGGAAAGTAGCCATTCTATGTTGTTATAAATGTTATGATGATGGTCTTTTGAGACAATTGTCTCTATGTGACTAGGGGTAGTATTGGAGGTAGATTCAAATGAAGAGGAAAGGCTGAGACGTGGATCTCGACGGAGCAACAAATCCTGGTGGTAAAGAATAGTCATACAAAAGAGATTTGGGTTGTACGACTGCGTTTGGGAAAGGAGTTTTCAGTAAAGCTATTTGGTGGAGGCTTCTACCATGAGGTAAAGAATAAGTTTACAACGGAGATTTGGGTTGTATGGGTTTGGTTGGTCGTTGGAAGAACAACCGAAATGCTGATGTTTATTAATGGGAGCAGTATCAGTATCTGCCAAACAAGCAGATTCAGAAATGTGTGAGGGATATGAAGTTGTCTCTATGGAAATGGGGGAGGAAGGTGTCACCGGAAGGGTGTCATCTTTATGAGAATGTGTTGGGGTTACGAAATTGGGTTCCAATATAGGATTTGTTGGATTGACAAGGTCCGATATTGGAGATTTTGCCAGTAATTCATCTTGCGATTGATTTTGGGAGATTGGACAGTTTGATTGGAGAGTGGGGACCTCTGGGTCACTCTTCATGCCTCCAACAGACCCAGAACGCTTAGAGCGTTTGCGACGTTTACGTTGGACAGTCATTCTCCTTTCTCGGAAGTGCAGGAAGCATTAGAAAGCAATCAAGCTTCATTTAGGAGCTATTATCCAGTTCATCTTCTAGGGTATAGAATCCCTTAGAGAGTGCTGATATAGGAAATTCGGGAGAAGAGTTATAGGAAGATTCAGAAGAGCTAAAATTATCTTGCAGACTATTAGAAGGTTGATTGGTGGGTTGTTCAACAGCTGTGATTGTTTGAGTACAATCTGTTGAAGCCATTGCTTTTGTCTCTGGAGTAGATTTATGGCGAGGTCTCTTCTGAGTTGTATTTTTTACGTCTGAGGTTGCTGTGTTTCTGTTTAAAAATTCGGATGCTCTATATTTTAACGAATAATCTTTAGCTTGGCGACTATTCTTTTCTGTGCGTTTAGAAACATCTTTTCCAGGGATTTAAGTAATAGTGGTAGGCGAATTAAGGGACAAAGAATCCGTCCACTTGCATAAGTTTGGTGAACCTATTTGGTAAGTATGGGATAGTGTGTCTTGGCAGGAAATGTTTTCCAAATTTTGTACTGGATGAACCAGTTTAGTTTCATTGCTGGTTTGTTGAGAGCCAGTACTCGGGATAGGGTTGTTGATGGCTTTTTGGGCGGGAGATTGAATCAAGGGCTGCTTTTGTACTATTTGAGGAGTTGGCAGTGTGGGCAATACAGGCAGACAGGTTGCAGTAACTGCCTGAGTTTCATTGGAATTTAGGAGAGGAGTTCTGTTAGGATGGGGTCGTTGCCGGATTAACACGTGGAGGCGTGGGGGCAGCTGTTATTGTGGCGTAAGATTGACTTTGATTTGTCTGATATTTTTCCTTGAGCTGGCGTATAGCATCTCTCCTGCTCAATTTTTGTATGGTACATAGCTCCAAGACCTCCTGTTCAAACAGGTAAGACGGGCATTTGAAGGAAGATCTGTGGGGTCCTCCACAGTTTCTACAGTTAGGGGTGTTTTCACAGAGGGTGTGAAATAATTCTCCTCAACCAGATTGGGCACTATGTCATCCAGTCCCCCTACAGTATTTTCGGGGATGACCCAGGCCGTTGACATTTGAGCGCGTCTGGGTCGAGGGATAAACGTGCGAACACTGTGATTTGTGAACCCTATTTTCACCTTTGTTGGTGGATGATGGGTATTAAAGATCAGCAACAAACGAGGATCTGATTTGTCAGG
>JABUQX010146044.1:17500-21721 GCA_015478945.1 Trachelipus rathkii
ACATAACGATGTTAATTTACACTAACACACTAATATTTAGCAAAAATGTATCATAACCTTGTCCGATTATCATACTGATCAACAAATATATGCTAACATAACAATGTTTTCACATTAATAAAGCTAACATAGCATCATATGAACTAGGAAAATAATGTGCAACGACAAAACCTAACTAACACACAAATAAACTGTTAACATTAACAAAGTTTCAGACTTAACTAGCAGTAAAGTAACTTCTTTACATACAAAACGTAATATTTATACCTTTTCAAGCATATCTCTAACATATTAACGTTAATCTTACATTGACACAGCAACATTTATCAAAAACATGTATCATAACCTTGACCGATTATCATACAGATCGACGAATATATGCAAACGTAACAAAGTTTTTAGGCTTATCTCTTTTTAGACTCCGCCTCCTTTCAGAAAATACCAACTCTAAACATGAAAAATGATTTTATGCTTTAACCATCTGCATAAAGTGATGCAATACTTATTATATTTGACCCTCTGGTAGGATATACTAGCGTGTAGCAGTCGCCATTCGGTTTACGATTTAATATAAATGACACTTCGTTGGGAATAACGAAACTCCTCGTGAAGATATCAACAACAAGCGTAGAGATGGGAGGAGATGTCATCATATCAACACTGAGAAAAACTATCCTACTGAAGAAAATAGTGTATAAACATCCCTTAAATGTTAATGAGATTCTTTCTTTCACCCAATCAGAAGAAAGTAAACAAGAATACGACGTACGAATGAACCATGTCAGTTCAAAAGGGTATATATTTCTCGTTCGACAACAACAACAACATAGTACAAATATAAAGATAAGTTCTTTAGATACTAACTTAACGATACTAGCATCAACATTGTTTTCACATTAAAAAAGCTAACATAGCATTACCAGAACTGAGAATATAATGTACAATGACTAACACAACTTATGCACGAATAAAACTGTTAACATTAACAAAAGTTCCACACTTAACACCTGTAAAAGTTAATTGACATTGCATACAAAACGTAACCTATTCATACTTTTGCAAACATATCTCTAACATATTAACGTTAATTTTACATTGACACAGTAATATTTAACAAGAATTTATTATAACCTTGTTTAATTATCATACAGAGCAGCGAAAGTATGCTAACGTAACAAAGTTTCCACATTAATAAAGCTAACATAACATAACCTGAACTAAGAATATGATGTACAACGACAAACCTAACACCCCTTACGTGCGAATAAACCACTAACATTAACAAACTTCTGCACATAACAGCAGTAAAGTACCTAACACATCGTGCAAACGTAACCCTTACCCTTTTAAACATATCTCCAACATATTAACGTTAATTTTACATTAACATCGTAATATTTAACAAAAGTTTAGCATAAACCTGTCTAATCATCATACTGACAAAGAATATAATGCTAACGTAACAAATGTTTTACATCAACTTCGTAATATTTAACAAAAAAATTCATCATAACCTCGTCTAAATATCATAATCCCCAGCGAATAATTGCAAACCTAACAAAGTTTTAACCAAACATAACAAAAAATAACAAAATTTTATCCTAACATAACATAAAAATAAGTTCTTTGAGTAAAATATCACAGTAAAACGTAATAATTTACTGATTTTAAAGCAGTAAATCAGTAAATCAGTAAATCAAACCTCCTCCGTGCAGATTACCTACCGTTACCACCTGTGATCTATTGAGCTATTGATTCAAGTCATATTTCATGTATCATTTTGGACAAACATAACATAAAAATATGTACATTATATTCCTAGTCTCGGTTATGATTTTTTAGCTTTAGCATTATTGATGCTAACAAATCATAACCGCGACTAGGAATATAATGTAGAAATGCAAACCTAACATATCAGCATTATGAACTAATCATGTAACCTGAAAAATTCCTACTTTTTTTTTTTTTTTTTTTGATCAAGGTAAAGTAGCTAACAGGTCTTCATTACTCGATATGTTCCCACTTTTCGGGCATAATCAGCAACAGGTAAAAGCCGTATTATCTAACAAATTCCTTAACAAATACCAATCTATCAAAGATGCCACCATCTTGAACTATGAATTAATATACTATCTTCATCAAAGTGTCGCTCGTTTCGAGTATAACATCATTTGACCTATGAATAAACGTAGACATTAGCAAAAGTCTAGGGCAAACCTAACATTACTCAACAAAACTTAACCTAGGCTCACGTTTCTAACACATCATCGTCAGTTAACACAGTAATATCTTGCAAAAACTCATCATTTCTCTAACAAATCAGTGTTATTTCCACATTGTCACATAGTAATATTTAACATAGCATATCTAACTTACGAATAAGCAGTTTTCATTAAGCAAGAGTATCTAAAGCAGCACATTACCTTCCAGAGAAAACCCAGGGGATGCGCCCCTTCGAAAGTGTGAATCCTGCGGGGGGATCACTTTGAAGGGTGTAAGCGGCTACCTCCGAAGGAGAGGTGACCCGCCACCTCGAAGAGGTGAAGCCCTTACACTTGTCGGGGTGATCCCTCGCAGGATTCACCCTTTCAGGGGCGCATCCCCTGGGTTTTCTCTCGGAAGATTATGTGTTGCTTTAGTAAGTTAGGTACGGTATGTTAAATATTACTATGACAATGTGTAACTGTTGTAGAGAAATGATGAGTTTAAGTACTGTGTTAACGACGTGATAATATTGGCGACTAAACAAGACTGGTGATCTATTAGGACTGCCTAGACACACTGGCCTGTCTACATTCTTATGGTCCAGTGATATTGCGCGGGCAATTCATAGTTCAAGATGGTGGCATCTTTGATGGGTGGTCGCTGTTGGGGATTTTTGTTAATTAATACGACTTTCTCGAAAATCGAGATCGTGATATGAACATTAGCTACACTCGTGAAATTTTCGGGATGTTAACTGATTATTCATACGCGGTATGTTAGGTTTGCATTTGTCGCGATTTGTTAACTGTTGATGCTAAAAAAACTGTTAGCGCAACACCTATGTTGTAAGGTTGTAACAAGAACATATTTTTATGTTATGTTTGTCTAAAGTAATCAACGGCCTGACGAATCGTCATCAACTCGTCACGAATTAGTGGTTGTGAAACTGCGCAGATGGAAGAGGTTGTTACTGATTTGCTGATTTACTGCTTAAATCGATACAATTTACTGTGATATTTTACTCAAAAGCTGTTACATATATGGGGATAAATTTTGATATTTGTTGTGACTGATTAAACTTTGTTATGTTGCAATTATTCTTGAGTTGCTGATATTTAGACTGGGTTATGATAATTTTAGCGCAAATATTACGAGAAATTGATAATAGCTGCTGTTGTCAGCGTATATTAACTTTGTCGTATGATGATTGGAAACAGTTTATACTAAACTTGCTATTACGATATGTAAAATTAGCATTGATATGTTAGAAGATATCGAAAAAGAAAGTGTGACTGAATGATTTACGGTATTGATACCATTATGTGCAGAGACATGTTGATATTTATTGCACGTAGAAAGTGTTAGGTATCTTGGATTCAGGTTATGTTATGTTCCCGCTTTTATTAATATTGAAACTGTTGCGACCAGCATACTCGCTGCTCTGTATGATATTAACAAGGTGTAAATTCTTAAATGTACGTGTGTGCTGTTAGGAATATGTTGGTAAATGAATAGTACGTTTTATGGTGGGTGTTGTGTTAACGGATATTCATGCTCAGCGTCGGAATTAGATCGTTGTACATTATTTTTCTTAGTTCAGGTGTATTTGTGCTTTATTAATATTGAAACAATGTTACGTTAGCAGTTAGTATCTAAAGAACTTATCTTTGTATATGTTATTGCGACGAAATATACCCGCACGAGCTGATATGGATAATTCGTGATGTGATATGTTTTCTTCTGATTGTGAAAAAGTCTCCTGTGATTGAAGTATTTATATATGGCGCAACCAGTAGGATCGTTCTCGATGTTGACTCGATGACGCATCGCTTGTTGATGACTCTTCACGAGGACTCGTTACAACGAAGTGTCATTGCAAATAAACCAGCGGCTGCTATTGCTGACATAACCGGAAAGATCAAAATACTGTAAATATTGCATCACTATACGAATGATTAAAAACATAAATCATTTTTAAGTTGATATTTCGTTGAGACAAGCCTAAAAACTTTGCTG
>JABUQX010146045.1:7500-10000 GCA_015478945.1 Trachelipus rathkii
TTAAAATAATAATTATTTCAATTACATTCACTTTATTTATATATTTATATATATATTATATATATATATATATATATATATATATATATATATATATATATATATATATATATATATATATATATATATATATATATATATATATATATGGGAAGACTGAAACTTCAAGGCAGGCCAGGATTCAGTGGCTCTTCCTAACAATATAGATGGTATCTCAATAGTAGTTTCAACCTTGCCCTTTTGTTTGGACACTACACTAACCTCACTTGATCTACATGACCAGTATTTTTAATATTTAAATGGGGTCGGTTCACTTTGCATCGAGATGAGTGGCGTAACCGTTACCAAAGGTTTGTCTAATCATCGCTAGGGGGAGGGGTTCTGATGATGGGGTTAACGTAGCTAAAAGGCTACAGGCTTATTCCGTTGTACTGTTTTTCAGTCTGCAACCTTCGTGGTCCATATTCTAATTTTCCCAACGCCAATGTCTTTCTTCTTTTTATAGAAAAACAGATATTAAGCTTGTCTACCACTTCTTTATAAGCAATACCTTTAAAAATTATGCAACTCCATAACCGTATATGCTATCGTCTTTTCCACATCTGGATTTCTCCGATCACCTTCTAATCTTTGTGTCCTACTCTATTAAGTTTCCAACAAGAACTCTCCAGAACTGTGGCTCAAACGGTAGAGCTGACGGAGTCGCATGGCAAGGTCGCGGGTTCGGATCCTAGGTAGAAATTACCTAGAGAAAGTTCACTTCCTTGAATAGGGCTATGCCCGTGAGGTGTGAACTTTTTTATACAAAAAAAATTAAAAAAAAAACTGTGGCTTTTAACAATACCGTGCTGCAAACTGGTCAGACATAACATTCCATGGAATGATTTCTGTTTTGGGCGGGAGGGAGGATCACTTGAGTGCTCAGAGAGAATGTACGAAGTAATTTTCTCTTGTATGAAAGCATGCATTTCATATTATTTCCACAAACTCATTATTCTTTGCTTAACTACTTGCTCACATGATATTCATCGCTGGGATGTTATTTAGGAATTAGAGTAGTATTAAAGCTAGTCGAGAAAAACATGCTATTCACATTTCATCCATAAATCTTTCAAACCTTATCCCTCATTCACCTCCTATCTTCTGCTCATTCCCTTTTAAAATTGATTTTTTTTCTAAAGATGTTAATTTTGCTCTCTCTAAACTTACTGATAAGAAGGCGTAATATGCCGACAGAGCTCCTCTTTCGATTCTCAGAGCTTGTGCTTCTTGTTACCTAGCCTTATTAAACTATTCCGTTTGTGCCTATCAGCTTCGACATTTAACCTGTGCTGAAGAATCTGTACTGACGCTTTATCCTTAGTTGTTTATAAAAATTAATCTATTCTAAGCCGAAAGATTTGGAAACATCTCAGTTCTTCTAATCCTATTTCAGATGACCAATATAACGTCTGCAAGAAGCACTCTACATGTGATCTATTTTCCCTTCTCTCAGACTGTTGATTCTTTGTAAATACGACATTTATATACAGTTCCACCGATTATCTTTTAATCTCCGAAATTTATTCTTCTTTTATCCCGTAAAACGTTCCTCTCTTTCTTCAAATAGACTTTTTTGGCACTTTAGTATTTACTGCAAAGTGGTAGGACATGCGATAGTACATCTTTGACTTACTGGAATGATTGCTATTTGGCGCAAAATGTTTCTCAAACTACACAGACCACATAACCGAGATGGTTCTCGGCTTAAACTTGGGCTAAACTCTATTTACCTGCTCTTGCTCAAACTATTTACAACAAGAAGGCTGTTTCTAGAAATTTCCGTCCTCTACAAACTCCAGAAATTTACAATCTTTACATTTCATTTGAAATCCATTTATTTTTTTTCTCTGAAGAAAATGCAATACTTTTCTGATTTCTCCTCTTTTCGGCCTTTCTAGGCTTTAATAGCTAACTAACTTTTCTCTTTTTCTTTCCATCCTCTTGCTTCTTTCAACAGATCCACAGGTGTCTTCTCTTCTGCTATATCATTCGTATCGATTTCCACATTACAAACTTCGGTGATGTTCCTCTTTCTCCACTTCCTTCCAACCTATTTATGTCTAATACTGAAAGTACTTCTAAAGATATTATTTCTTCTCTCTCTTTCTGATCCTAATACTTCTGGTGGTTCTTAAAACTTGTGCTCCCGTGCTTGTTCCTTGCCTTGATAAATTATTCCGTCTAAGCCTATCAACTTTGATTATTTCTTCCTGCTAGAAGCAAGTACTCGTTCCACCTGCTCCGAAAAAGAAGGATCTATCTCAATAATCTTGCTATTGTCCAATTGTTTAACTTCTGTTCTTTAGAAATATTTAGAATCTATCGCAAACCAGAAAATTTGGAAACTTCTTTATTCTTTTGGTCATATCTTAGACTGTCAGTGAGGCCTTCGATTTATGATCTGATTTCCCTTTTCTCCTACCATTGAATCTCTACACTTTGGCAATTTGGAGAACCT
>JABUQX010146045.1:15000-16602 GCA_015478945.1 Trachelipus rathkii
ACAGAAGCAAAAGCTAACCTTTGAAAGAGTGGGGCCACGATCATAAAAGCTGGCCAATTGATGATTGGAAGAATTTCTTATGGTCCGATGAATCATCATTTGCCTTGTTCCAAACGAATGGACGGGTTTATTTTTGGAGAACCTCAAAAGAAGCCTACATTTCGACTGCCTGCTTATTATACTCGTAGACAAACGTGGGTGCGGTTCCGTTGCCATATAGGTCCCCATATTGTGTTATTCAGCTGGTCCTTTAATTATCATCAATAGCCGGATTACTGCGAAGGAATATCTCAACATCCTCAACGATGAAGTTCTTATTTTAAACAGCAAATTGCTGCCAAACATTGCCATATTTCAGGATGATTATATACTCATAAACAATACATATAATCCAAAAGGTCAGTCTTTGTTTCAGTAGCACATGAATATTATCAAACATCTCTGGCCATCACAGTCGCCAGACTTCAACATAATTAACCCATTATGGGGATATTTAGAACAAAGAGTGAAACACAGATTTTCACCCCAATAACATTGAAGCATTTAGCGGATGTTTTGGTACAGGAATGGGACATCAATCCGTTGGAAACTATAAAAACTCTCTACGGATCTATTCGGCGAGGAATTAAAGCTGTTCTAACTTCTAAATGCAAATGTTGTCACAATATCTAATCAATAAATAAATCTTGTGCATATGTCAGGTGTTCATATTATTTTGACTAATCCCTAAATATATATATATATATATATATATATATATATATATATATATATATATATATATATATATATATATATATATATATATGCTGCTATATATATGTAATATATATTCAAAAGCAACCCTTTAAGTAATTTCCGCGCTGCTGGGATGTGGAACTGGGCCCATTCGCCAGATGTCCGCGTAAGTGTTTGACGACCACGCCACGATGGACTAAAGTAACGCGAGAATTGTTCCTGTGGTGAATATATCACACCCACCCAACAAGAACCACGGCGCACTCTACCCGTACGCTCGGGCGTAGCGACAAACAGGGCACCGCGCAGATTGAAATACTTTATAACCGGGAAATATATATATATGTATAACAACTGCTACAGAACACTTGCGGACATCTGCTAGGGCTGAGTTCACATCCCACAGCATTTATTGAAATTACTTTCAGGGTTGTTTGAATACCTATCCTGCGTTGAATTTGTAGCAGTTATTATACATAAAATATATATATATATATATATATATATATATATATATATATATATATATATATATATATATATATATATATATATATATATGCTGTGCTCTATATATATAAACATATATATATATATATATAACTATATAACATAATATATATATATATATATATATATATATATATATATATATATATATATATATATATATATATATATATATATATATCAACAGTAAGAGGCGACAGAGTCACATGGCAGGGCCCGGGTTCGATCCCTGGCTCCAGATCCTAGGTAGAAATTGCCTAAAGAGAATTCCTCTCTAGAATAGGGCTATGCCGTGAGGTGTATAACTTCATAATATATATATATATATATATATATATATATATATATATATAT
>JABUQX010146046.1:0-13677 GCA_015478945.1 Trachelipus rathkii
CATCATAGGAGACCAGAACATTTATACCCACATGTATGTTTAACCGTTTTCATTTATCGTGAAACCTTTCGATCTACAATAATCCCTAAACCATCTGAAGTAGAATTAAATAGTATCTATACACAGTCAAAAGAAATAATGCAGAAGGAAATTTTAGGTTTGAGTGGGTTTCAAATTCAAATTTACTTAATTCTTACTGTCCCAATGATCAACTTAGCTATAGTGGAGTTTCTCCTATCAAACTTCTGGGACTGAGTTGGGGTAAGTTTAAATTCAGCAGGGCTATGATACAATTAGTACCTACAAGCATATGATTTAAAGTGTCTCTTCAACCACTAAACAAAAGTTTATCAGAAGCATCAATTTTTGACCAGCCAGGATGCTGCTCCTTTCCTATAACTCTTGTTTTTCTTCAGATTTATGGAAAACAGAAATGGGATGGGATGAAATATTATCAAGGGATAATTTTAAATATTGGCAAAAACTGGCAAAAGATTTAAATAAAATTCAAACCATAAAAATTAATAGGTATATGGGTTCTCGAAACACAAATCATTCTTTGCGTGTATTTGCAGATGCAAGTATGCTAGCTTATGGGTGTGTAGCTTACTTAGTGGGCTTGGAACCTAACCTATTGTTTTCAAAAGGAAAGGTTGTACCTTTAAAAGTAAAAAGAACAATACCTCAGTTAGAATTATTAGCAATATGCCTAGGTGTAAAACTTATTAAATATTTGTTAGAATTATTAAGTGGTGTAAACATTTCTGAAATATTTTTATGGACAGACAGTCAAGTATGTTTAAATTGGTTACATCAAGGTACTTTATTCACCACTAAAAATTTATTTGTTAAAAATAGATTAGAAGAAATCAGTAAACCAACTTGTGAAATTAATTATAGGTATGTATCCACTAACTGAAATCCTGCTGATTACATTACCAGAGGTATTAATTTATAAAAGTACTTTCAAAAATAAGGCCTGGTTTAAAGGACCAAAATTGTTACAAGATCCTATTGGAGGAATAAATATGTGTATTTAGGTAAAAGTTTCTTCATTACCATCAAAACCAGATTCTTTATTAGACTTCTCCTTTCCATTCCAAAATTTTTAATAAATTAAATTAGTGATTTATCACTGGTTATTGTCTCAAATTTATTTATAAACGTAGGAAACGGAATTATAGTAGTTTAACTCCTATATATTATTGGATTACTTATAGTCAAAAAGTACATTTTAATAAAGAATATAATTTTCTTTTTGTATATAATTTTATGTTTGAAGTATGGACACATCGGGAGCGATACCCTTCTAAGGATGTAAAAGTTGGATAGACTTTCTAATGAAACAGAAAAAGGGTAAAAGCTTTTAGGATCTCACCATTGGGACAAAAGTCTTGAAAATTCTGAATTTCTTCGTATTTTCTTTCCACATGGGTGTTAATCATACTTTAACAGAAATTAGAAAAAATTATTGGATCCCAAAAGGTAGAGCAACTGTCAAGTCTATAATAAAAGAATGTGTAATTTGTAAAAGGATCCATTCACATGCTTTTAAAACACCAAATCCACCACAACTTCCTGTGGAACGTGTAACTTTAGACTTTCCTTTTTCCTCAACAGGAATTGATTATTCTTTAAGTATTACAGTAACTTTTAATAAAAGTACTATAAAAGTATATAGAATTCTATTTACTTGTTCAGCCTCTAGGGCAATTAGCTTAGATTTAGTTGAAGATTTGACTGCTGAATCCTTTTTAGCAGCCTTTAGAAGATTTTGTGCAAGATATAATACCCCCAAAATTGTATGGCCAGACAATGCCCTTTATTTTCAAAAAGGTTAAAAATTAATTAATCAAATTTTATCAAAGTCCCCAGTCCTTTCTCATTTAGAACAAAATCACATTAAATGGAAATATATACCTGGGAAAAGTCCATGGCACGGGTCAATATGGGAACGTTGCATAAAAACAGTTAAAGATTGTCTTAAAAAATCTGTAGGTTTTAGACACCTTAATTTTTTTGAACTGTTAACTCTTTAGACAGAAATAGAAAATATTGTAAATAACCGCCCTTTAACCTATGTAAATAGTGATCTTAGTTCACCAGAATCTCTTTTCAAAGCCTTCCTTTAACACAGCCTGTCAAACCCCTCTACCAGTCCTCTCAATCTCTCTTCAGATTCGCCACACAAAACCAAATCATCCGCATATAAAAAGTAGGACACTAAAAAAGAGGTCACTAACTGAATAAAAATTTTAACGAATAGCCAAAGACAATGTGTAGTGGTTTTATGGACATAAATTGAAGTTGGTGATGTTGTCCTAATTCATAACACAACTCCACATATTTCCTGGGCACTTGGTAGAGTTATAGAACTCCTGACAGGAGAAGATGGGGTTAGTAGAGTTGCTCGGTTGAAAACAGCCACAGGCATAACAACAAGAGACATCCCACTTCTTTACCCATAAGAGATCACACTGAGAACCCCTAATGAAACAATACCCAATGTTTCTTCAGATGGCAGTCAGAACAATTCAGCTCGCTTAAAAGAGCAGCAGCTGAAAAGGCTAATATTTTTCTGAAGGACAAAATTGAGAGGGTGTAATTTAAAATTTCATGAAATAAAGAGTGAAGATGATGTAATAATGAAAAAAAATGCAACACCTTGCTTTTGTTGAAATTTTATATAATTTTAATCTTAATTTTTAGCTATTCTTGGTGTAGTAGGTTTAAATTTTAGTTAATATTCCCCAGTACATTAATT
This sequence comes from Trachelipus rathkii, assembly GCA_015478945.1. Lineage (NCBI taxonomy): Eukaryota > Metazoa > Arthropoda > Malacostraca > Isopoda > Trachelipodidae > Trachelipus > Trachelipus rathkii. The sequence continues at coordinate 2,765 of JABUQX010146046.1, forward strand.
ATAAATTATATAAATGGTTAGCCAACACACTCAAACCTCTCATAGGAAAAAATAAAAATTTAAAGTCGTAACATTAGTCATAAACAATAAATTATAATTCTTGACTGACTTTATGACATAATTTTAGTCATAAACATGTTAAAAATTTCATATGGGTTACTATACACAATTTGTCTTGAGCCCATATAAATTCTTTTACCAAATTTGGTAAATTCTTGAAAATTCATAAAAGACTCAATTTAAGTCTTCAATTTTAATTTATTCACTTACAAGGTGATATAAATATTAATTCTATAATTCTAACATTAATTAATTGTCTTGAGTGGTCCTTCTTGTCCTCTTCCTGGCCTTTTTAATGATGGAGGTGCGAAAAGAAAAATCATCAATTTTTCTTTTCTTTTGCCCCCCGGAGGTTATCAAAATTGGGACACCAAAAGAGTTGGTGATTTGTTGTGGAGGAAAGAGAGATGAGGGAGCGGGAGAGAAGGATAAAAGAAGGCAAACCACTCATGACGTAATTCTTATAATCCCGAGGTTTGATGACGTCATATCAGAAGAGCGTTGATGGCCATGCATAATTATTCGACGTCTTCTTATTCCAAAGTTCATGGAAGAAGGTTGTAGTGATTCAGCCTGTATTTTTTCCAACCCGTGCACGGTGAAGAACGTTCCAATTTCTTTTATGATAATAATAGTACTCATCAAACATCACCTTAAGATTTATCCAGATATAAATAAAATCACGGTAAGCTCCTATTCTCTTATTTTCTTTTATAACATTTCACTAATTTGTTTGGTGTCCTTAATTTTAAGTTCCTTAAATAAATATAGATTATTGTTACTAAGCTGTAACCTACTCCTATGGAACTTACAGTTCGATCTAACATAAGTTAGATTTTTGAAAGTATAGGTGTCATAATTTAATTTCTAGTTTGTTAGGAATTGAATTGAGGTTGCAGTGGACTCTGAGGTTATTCTATACATTTATAGAGTTAACCTTGGAGCCTAAAAAAGTAATAATATCTTTTCAAACCTTGAAAGACTAAACATCCTCAACAACCCAAACCATCATACCAGATTCCCACCCCAAACTAATCAAACTTACACCTCCCCAGACCTAACGTTCTTCTCATCCAATTTACACACCAAATTACTTTGGTCCACTTTAACCGAACTAAACTCCGACCACCTCCCTACCATCATTATATATCAAAACTCCAATAAATCACACACGCCCTCTCAGAAGAACATATACAAATTACAAAAAAAGCGGACTGGGAAAAATTCACTAACCACATAGAAAACACCTTACCCATCTAAACATCACTAACAACTCCACTCTCAAAAATTTCATTCAAAACCTCACCAACTCAATACAAGAGAAGCTGCAAACCTACCTTATTCTACAAGGGTTCCTTAAAAATACAATCAACCCAATCCATGAAATAGAAAATATAATCAAAGAACGAAATTCTCTCAGAAATAAAGCTCAAACTCAATCACCTCAAACACACGTCAATACACTAAAACAAATCACATTCTAAAACACACTCTTCTAACAACTTTCAAACTTTCTCACAAACAACCTCCAAAACACCAACAAAACAAGAAAAAAAAACATCCTGAAAACTCAAACAATTCCCAACCACGTACTCACCGAATCCATCAAAAATCAAACCGCACAAAACCCTCAAACCTCCAAGCAACTTGCAAATACCCTAGCCACACACTTCGTTAAACAAAGCCACAAACCCACTCACCCACAAAACAGGAAAATTATTAAAGCTCTCAAAAAAACTAAAAAGCAACCAAGACCAAACAGTACAAATAACCATTGCAGACCAAACAAACCGTAAATTCCTTAAAAATTCCCAAGCACAGACCCTGATATATCTTAAACAAGCACTTAAAACATACTAGTGTATACAGCAGTAGCGGCTTCTTTCTATATTTAACGCTCAAAAATATTATGAACTTTCATTTCCCAAATCTGGAAAAAAATTGCCGTACAGCTAAAACCAGAAAAACTCGTAAATCCTCCTCACTCGTCCTATATCGCTTTATCCATTGGGCAGAGCCTTTATAAAGAAAGTTATTCTGATCAAAGATAGCCATAATACCCAGTGCAAAGTTTACCAACGTTTGTAATACTCAATACAACAGCACTCGCAAGCATCATTTAACCCATAATAAACGGCCTAAACTCACACCCACACAAAACAATACTCATCGCAATTGACATCAACAAAGCCTTTCGACACAGTCCCAAAACACAACCTAATCTACAGTATCTAATCCAACATCCCAACAATCTTAAAAAATGGATATCTAACTTCCCTTCATGAAGAACAGCATAAACTCAAATCAACAGCGTTAAATCACAAACTGGACGAGTACCTCAATGAGCAATACTGTTCCCACACTTTTCAACCTATTTATATTGTCAATCTCCCACAACCACAAGCAAACCACTGCATTACAACTATATAGTTGACATACCATCTTGCTGCATCAGAACTAAACATTGTAGTAATCATTAACAATACATAAGCCTAATCAAACGCCGGTTGACTTAGAGCAGCAGAATATTGAGCTCACCAAAACAGAAATGTAGACACTCTACAATCACCACAGACAGACAAATCGGAACCTCACATCCCAAAATCCCCTAAATAACATGGTAATCCTACTAAACAAAACTCAAAAATCTTAGGCATCACACTCGACACTCATAACTTCACAAAACACACAAACTACATTACTTTATCAAAACAAACAAAAAACTAAATATATTAAGGAAAATAGCCAATACTGAAAACAACAAACAAATTGCCACTACAATCTATAAGCAATTTATCTGTCCGACTCTAAATTATGCCTCTCCCACATGGCACCACTCCCAGCAAATTAATAGGAAAGGCTACAAATTACACAAAACAATGCACTTAGAATAATAACAGGATGCCCATCTACAACTCCCACATAGCATCTACACGAAGAAACCAAAATCCTTCCTTTAGATAGACAAACACTTGGAAATGATAGGCACTCAATTCTTTGCCAAAGAACTAACACCCCAACACCTATGTCTCTCAGCACTCTCTAATCCTACCTACCACAGACTTAAACAACCCTCTTCCTCTCCAGCACTATTCTATAAACAAATTCTAAACAATATCCCACCTCATCAAAATAGCATATCATACACCAAACATATCCACACCCTCCTAACTGAAAACTACCCAAGACACAAACCAATTAACAGCATGGTAAATGCACATCCACACGAATTAGCTCCAGAATTCAATTCGCTCTTCAGATCCATGCAAACATCCATGGCCAAACTAAGATGCGTCTACCACCCAAACTTGCAGTACTACAAACACAGATTCAATTTAAACCAAGCAATTTCAAAAACTTGTCTAAATTGTAACCTGGCCACTGAAACATTCTCTCACTTCTCAATAAATCTCAACCCAGAGCAATCTGGAACATCTCAGCCTCAATTAGTATATTAGCAAATCATTACCTGTTGAAATAAAAAAATAAATTAATTTAAAGCTTTAAGTTTGTAAAAGAGAATCTTGTTCAAAATTATAAAATGTTAAAGTCTAACTTTTTTTATTCTGAATTTTACTTAAAAAATGAAGAACGTTTTTCCAACATACCTTATTTGAAGATTAGAACTGAAACGGTTTTGATTTATTTTCATCTGGTGTAAATAAAGCTTATATACTATATATATCATCTTTAAATATATATATATATATATATATATATATATATATATATACATATAACTCTATGAAATATATGTATATATGTATATATATATAATAATATATATATATAATATAATATATATACATACATAAATATATATAATAACATATATATATATAATATATATATATATATATATATATATATATATATCTTTATACTAACAACCAATAACATATATATATATATATATATATATATATATATATATATATATATATATATATATGCTTAACAAATAACCTAACCTTATATATATGATATATATATATATGCCTATATATATATATATATATATTAATAACAACTATATATGTATGTATAATAATATATATAACCAACATATATATAACAATACTTTTTATATATATATATATATAACATATATATATATATATATATATATATATATATGTCATAAATAATTTTTATATATAATATATATATATATAATATATATATATATATATAATAATAAATAATATATATATATATATATATATATATATATATATATATATATATATAATAACTTTATATATATATATATATCTATATATTCCCCTTTTATGAAATGCGAAAGGCTGGCGTAAATAGTCAAAAATTATTTTTCAATATAATACGAAAATTAAAATAAGTCACAACAATAACATTTTACGCTATGTGCTATGAACATTACTTTTTGGCTGCAAAGTGGGTGATCTGAATAAAATGTGGGCCCTTCACGTTTCTTGTGCAACATGTGTAATGCTTTTCAATGGATGGGCGAAGGGTTTACGTCATATGCTTTTTGTCATACCTACTATTTGGAGAGAATCCAAAGGTCACTTTTCTGATTGCTACTTTTGCTTGACTTTTTTTATTCGTGGTATAACATCAAAATCCAAGAACACTGTAAAATACCCTATTTTACAATCTGCTATGAGACACGAGCCTCATAAGGAAGACTTACCTGTACCTTACCCTCCCAAACAAATGGCGCTAAGTTACGACGAGTCAAGTGATGAGGTAGCGGCAGAAGGAACAAAAGACCTATCCCAAACATTTCAGGCTATTTGTTCTTAAAGTGAACCACATTTGTTGAGTGAGGAGATCTGAATGATCTTGTGCGTGATTTACCCTTGTCTGAAAAGGAAGCTGAACTCCTTGGCTCAAGGTTAAAAGAATGGAATCTTCTCCAAAAAATACTAGAGTTTGTCTTTGTCGTGATACGCTTTGAGATTTTGAAACGTTTTTCTTACCTGAGAGCGAAATAGTGTATTGTAATGTGTATATTCTGCTATGGAGGATTTTGCCACATATATAACATGCACGAGTGGTGCTTTTTTATTGACCCTCCATAAGTAAGTTTGAAAGCAGTTTTACTTAACAATGGTAATGTGCTACATTAACCTTACATGAAGGAAACATATGATAGTATGAAGCTTTTGTTGTAAAACTTAAATAGGAGGATCATAAGTGGAATATATGGTGATCTAAAGGTAGTGTTACTTTAATTTGGAATGCAGCTTGATTATCCATATTTTCTTTCTTTTTTTGCGAGTGGTACAGTCTGGATAAGATAAATCATTATAAGATGAAAGTGTGGCCACAGCGATCTGACTCCAAAGAGAAAAATGTCATCAATCCTCCCCTTGTTGATTCTAATAAAATTTATCTGCCTCCCTTGCATTTAACCTAGGAGTAATGAAAAAATTTGCCAAAGGTATGTATAGAACTGGCAATGGCTAAACATATTTAAGAACTAAATTTCAAAGAATTAGTGACTCTAAAATCAAGGAAGGTATTTTTATTGGGCAACAGTTTAAGGAGCTGAAGACGACCAAGAGTTTGAATAATACCTTACCGAGGTTGAAAAAAACTGCATAGCTGTCATTTAAAAAAGTTTGAAGAGACTTTTAGGGGGAACCACAGATCAAAGAGCTATTCTGACATTGTGAAAGAGCTACTGACATCCTACAAGGGCTTGGGATGAAATATGAGCCTAAAAATCCACTTCCTCGACTCTCACTTGGACTTCATCCCTGAAAATCTTGTGGCAGTCAGTGACGAACACGGCGAGAGGTTTCACCAGAACAATTTTAGTTTTGAATTCCGTTGCCAAGGAAGTGGTGGGCACTTCTATATTGGCTGATTACTGTTGTCACAAAAAACGGACAATCCAGAAGCTAAATACCGTCGAAAATCATATGCCTCTATATTTTAAAGGTGAGTTTTAATATAAAATTAGCTCGATTTATAAATTTATTTAATACAGTTCTTTAAAAATATAAATATGTTTTCCAAGAAAAACTGAAAATGTTTCAAATCAGCGGAAAAATGGTCTAAAATTAACTTATCTCAGTTTGTGAGACAAAATTTTTTTGAAATTTTGTTAATCACTCTTATCAATATATGTGCATAATAAATAAATTTTAAAAATAAATTCAAGCAATCTTGATCATTTTTACCTGCAAATGTCTTCTCGGAGATCTCTTTATTGTGTTCAGATGATTCTCTAATATTCTTGAGTATATTCCTGTTTCAATTAATCTGCAAAGCTTAGAACTAATTGGGTTTGTCAACAATGAGTGCTTTTTAAATAAAAAGACTAAATATCCTTGCCAAATCTGCAAGTAGTAATATAGTTTTAAAATGTTTATATAAAAGAGACGTAAATATAAAGGATATTTAAGTTTAACAATTAGATAAATGGATGAGAGCCTATATTTTAGTTTGCAATTCTTCAGTTTTTGAGTGTAAATCTATATTAAAGAGACATATTGATGGAGAAATAGAGCTTACGAAATTAGGTAAGGACTCGGGCATCTAGATGCAAACTTAACAAGTTTCTGGTGTTAAAAACAAGGAGTAAATAAAAGAGATAGTGAGTTATACTATGCTGTATAATAGAAAATAAAGATATAAATTTATTTTACAAAATCCTGCAGATTATTATATAATTTTGTAGCATTTTAAAAATTTAAGTGAAGTTAACATATAAGAGAAATAAACTAGTAGGAGGGAAATATTAAATTTTTTATACGATGGCTAGTGAAAATGTAACACGAAAGAAATAAAATGTGTTGAACAAATGTTAACAGTTTTTTGGTAGTGTGAATAAATTTCTTTCAGGCAGAAAATTTAAAATATTGAAAGAGTAGATAAGTATTGAAAAAAACGTTAATTAAAATGGAAAGAATTTATTACTACTGTCAATGTTACAGACTAAATTGCACATGAAAGTGTAAAAAAAATATAGAAGAGAGACAAGATAAGAAAGTGAGAGCTGTCCAACTAGGATATAATAGGAGAGAGCTGCTAAAGCCATACCTAAGAGAAAAAAAGTAGAAAGGTAATGTGTATTTATCAGGTTAGCATGTTTGTTAAATTGCGTTGGAGAGAGGGTTTGGATATCTAAAAACGTTTGCCTTTTCCGAAATATCCGAAGAGTTTTGCTCTTTTCGAAAGGCAATAAATCCAACTATTTATGAATACATTTATTTAGAAGTGATTGTAAAATTTATAGAAAAAGGGAAAACGTCACATTGGTTAGGAATATAAATTATTTTATAAAAACCTATTCCTTATATCAGAAATTGACGTTGAGTCTGCTTGCGGAAAAAAACACTAGAGTGAAAATATTTATTTATGTGCATCATAAAGATAATTTCGCATGGCTATAGAGTTTTTAATTGAGAGTGATAAAGATTTATAATATGAACAATTGAATTTATTATAATGGAATTAGAATCGAAAATACAACTGAGAGTTTTGTGTTTCTAAAAAAGATAGTGTATTTATAAATTTGAAAATTGTAAACTTAAAATTGATTTTCTCTTTGACAGGTTTCAGGTAGAAAGAGAATTTATGCTAAATTAAAGATAACAGAGCAGTGTATGTAGTACAGAAGAAATGTAAAGAGATAGTTAAAACATTGGTCATCGACAGATAACAACAAAGTACACTGTCGTTGATAAAAACCACCAAGGTCATTTAATTTATATGTATCACTTCACTAAAAAGAAGAAGCTTAAGCATTTAGTTAAAATTACTAAATAATTCATTAAGATTTTCTTACCTGTTCATTAAGAACATAAGTTTGTTCTGTAATATTTAAATTCTTTTGGATATTAAAAAGATACTTGTGAGCATCGACAAAGACATGATGATTTGTTTTAACTAATTCAATAGATCTAGCGTAACCAATATCAGTATTTGGATAATAGTCCAACTTTCTCCCAATTATTCGTAAATCTTCATTTGGGGAAGTTAATAGTTTTTCTTTCATGAATCGACCCATTAAATTTAATTTTGCAGCTCTGAAATGTAAATAAAAAAACAGATTACTAATATCTTTAAATGTTAAAATTTTGTATGCAAGGGCATCCCTATATTTGGGGATGAAAGAATGTTAATAACGTACGTTCTTCTTGCCATAGAAGGCTACTAAAAGAACAGTGGAAGTTAGGTTGTGGCTCCTCTACTTGTTATTTATTCCTAGGAGGGCCCATGCATACCTAGGATCTGGCCGTGATCCCATAATGCCTAAATGATCTTGCATCTATCAGATAAACTCTGTGAACTGTCAGGAAACTTTGAATTTTGAGGAATAAATGGCAAGGAAAAGAGAGGTGTGGTGATGAATGTATTTAAGGAGAATAAATTTCATCTTATGATGTGACTAAAAGAAAAGAAATGGTGAGGACAAGTGGTGATGGGCTAATACATGTGTGTGCTGGAGAGGAGAGGAATGAAAAGGGGAGAAAAGAATTGTCAATTTTGATGATTGTTTGTGGCACAAAGCTATGGTGAATTTTGTTTGAACGAGAAATAAAATATTAATGTGGAGAATGAGAGGAGTATTTGCAAGAGAGAGAGAAAAAAAAATGTGGAGAATGAGAGAAGTATTTGAGAGAGAGAGAGAGAGAGAGAGAGAGAGAGAGAGAGAGAGAGAGAGAGCTTTTTAAGACTCGATGAGACTTCGTGAATAGAATAATTGTGTCGACTTTGAATGGGTGATCAAAAGAGGGATAATATAAAAGATTCCTTTGGGGTTGCGAAAGAGAAAGAGATCGATAGGAAGGTCAGAAAATGAGAATGGTAGGAATGGATTGATTTCAGTGAGGAGAGAGATATGTTTGTTAGTAATGCATGTCTATCTGTAAATATACGAGTGTTAGTTTTGGATGGTATGGTATTGAAGTGATGAATATGATTGATTATGTGTTGGTGAAGATGGTGAATCATGTAATGGATGTTAAATCAGTGTGAAGGTTGGGGGATGGGAATATCATATCATAGTATAATATAAGTTTATGTTGAAAATAAGGTATGAAATTTTCAGGACATTTGTTTTCAGAAAGGACGCACATTTTTTACTTATATAATTTCTTTTATATATTAGTCATAAAAAGTGAGTTGTTTATTTTTAGAAAGTTGAGAAGATGTTTTGTGTACTTTCTTACTATCATAGATAAACATCAATTTTGTGGGACATAATCTTGAAAAGAAGATATACTTTGATATTTTTTTTATATAAAAGAAAAACTGAAAAATTTCAAAAAAAAAGGTTTTTATGTAAATTTGTTCCAGAAACTAATCCACAACTACTACATATACAAAAAAATATCAAATATAAGTACATGTTCCTCTCTATCTCCTCTGAAAATTTCCTGCAGATCACATAAACGAGGACCCGGTAAATTTTTTGCACTTGTATATCACACAGCTGAGGACCCGGTACATTTTTTGCACTCATTTTTAAATACCTGCTCCGTCTCCAGTTACACTATTTTAATTTATATATATTTAGTTTGAAGTCTGAACTCCCTTTATTAAAATGTACTACTTGTTAGTGTCCTGATGAAAGGAATAAGCAGTTGTCCCGAAATATCGACTCAACATTACCGCAATTGTGAAAAAAAAAATTTCATGTGATTTTAACTAAACCAGAACAACCTTTATTGTATAAAAATTCGTTGCCCATCCATCTGCAAATAATTGCATTTAAAAAATCAATTTTTTTATCAATATTTTATTAATTTTTATCCAAGATGTTCAGAGCTTTGGTTCATCTTTTAATTATAAAGACCAGATTTCCTAAAAAAAATAGCAACGTTTATAATAAACTGTATTCTCTCTCTCTCTCTCTCTCTCTCTCTCTCTCTCTCTCTCTCTCTCTCTCTCTCTCTCCTCTCTCTCTCTCTCTCTCTCTCTCTCTCTCTCTCTCTCTCTCTCTCTCTCTCTCCAAATAGAATGCGCCCTCTCAAAAGGAGAAAATTTAAAAGTCTGCCCCTCCACTTATTTCCTTTCGTATCATTAAAGGATATATTGGCTTCAGACAAAATATTTTTCAAATCTCACTTGTATTTTAAGTAAATAGAAGCACCTTTTTAACTATAATTAATTTTAAACACTATTATCTTATCTGTGTACAAAAATATCTGTATGTGTGTGTGTGTAATCGAAGAAGGTGAGCAAGAAAAGTCTCCTCTCTATTCTCTAACCTTCTGTGCTCTATAATTATATAGGAAGGACCGCCTCCTTTGCCTCCCACGGAAAGCAGTCACTGATATATATATATATATATATATATATATATATATATATATATATATATATATATATATATATATATATATATATATATATATATATATATATATATATATATATATATATGTAAAACAAATAAAAATATATATATTTGTATATATATATATGTTTCTATATATATATATATATATATATATATATATATATATATATATATATATTGTATTAATATAAAAAAAGTATATAGTAATTTTGAAAGACTCTTAAGATTGTTGTTGATGTGATGATGATTGTTGTGTTGATGATGATGTGTGTGTGTGTGTGTGTGTGTGCGAGAGAGAGAAGAGAGAAGAGAGAGAAGAGAGAGAAGTTTCAGCGAGAGAGAGAGAGAGAGAGAGAAGCAGAGAGAGAGAGAGTAGAAAGTCGCATGGCAAGGGCGGGGTTTGATACCTAGTCAGATCCTAGGTAGAAAGTAACTAGAGAAGTTCCTCTCTAGAATAGAGCAATTCCCGTGAGTATGAACTTTCAATTATAAAAACAAAAAAAAAACAAAAACATGCCCATCTTTTTGTTGCTTAGTATCAAAAAGAGGT
>JABUQX010146047.1:0-12160 GCA_015478945.1 Trachelipus rathkii
CAGTGCTTTACGTTCAGTTCGTTTGGGTGTTTAACCGTTTCGCATTTATCGTGAAACATTTCGCGTTTCATTGCGCCGCTAAATAATCCTAATTATTACCTAATTGATAGTTTATGAGTATAATTATTATTTAGTTTAAGTTATTTAAATTATATATATATATATATATATATATATATATATATATATATATATATATTTATATATATATATATATATATATATACTCTATATATATATATATATATATATATATATATATATATATATATATATATATATAACTATATATTATATATAGTAGAGGATGTGTGGGATCAAATCTTTACATTGAAACAAATGATTGAAAAATATTAGGGAGAAAGAAAGAATAAAATTATATTTAGGTTTATGGATTTAACAGGCGTATGATAGAGTTATTAGGGAAGCTTTATGGCAGGTAGTAGTGATATATGGTGTTGGTGGTAGGCTTCTGAATGGAATCAAAAGTATGTGAAGCAGTGACGTGTGTGTAAGAATAAATGGTGTCATGGTGATTGGTTTAGATAGTGAGTGAGACAGGGTTGTGTTATGTCTCCTTAGTTGTTCAATTTGTGTTATGTTATAGGTTATGAAAGAATTCCAGGTGGGGATGGCAGGAATGGTGTTAGAATGATGGAGAATGGAAGGAGTGGAGGGTGCCTACCTATTGTATGCAGGATGATTTGGTTCTGTGTGGCGAGTCTGAAGAGAGTTTAGAGGATTGGTGGAGGGTGGGTATGTAAAAGGAGGTTGAAAGTAAACGTAGATAAGAGTAAGGTTATGGTTGTGGTGAGGACAGAGTCCTCAGTGTGAAGTTATGTTAGATGATGATAGCTGGAGCAAGTGTCTGAGTTTAAATATTTAGGAGTATAGGATGGATGAAAAGAGACGGATGATGCAGAGTGTAGTAGGAAAGTTGGCAGATGGCAGGAAGGTGGCTGGTGCAATTAAATCGTTGGTGAATGTAAAGGGACTAAGTCTTGGAGTGCGCTAGGGTCTTACATGAGGGTATGTTGTACCTTTATTTATTGTATGGTAGTGAGGATTATATGGTCTGAAATATAGGTCTAAAGTTCAATGTGTTCAGATGGACAATCTTAAGGGCATGCTAGGTGTGAAAGAATTAATAAAGTGAGGATGAACGTATTAGAGGGTTGTGTAGTGTAGAAGAAAGGGGTAATGAGAGAATAAATGAAAGTATGTTGAGATGGATTTGGTCATGTGGAAAGGATGAATGAAAGTCCGGTTGGTTAAGCGGATGTATGGTGGAGAGTGTGTTAGAGACAAAATGGCTGAAATCCGAAGAAAAAGTGGATTTAGTCGGTGAACGAATGTCTGAAGGGGAGAGAAATGTGAGTTTGGCAGAGGCAGAATAAAGGTGCATGATGGGAGAGAAGAATGGCGGGGTTTGTATGGGGGCATGGTTGTGGCCCACCTGGAGCAAGGGAATGAACCCTTACATTGACGATTACCATAGTGAGGATGTCGTGGTCCTATGATGCTCTAGGGTGGATTTTCTGTCTGTGACGAGCTCACTAATTAATGGTACAGAGGGCGGTAAGGCGGCTCTCTTTTCGACGTTTGTCATGTTCTGCTACTGCTTTTCTGTATGTTGCGCATTTTACCCCCAATCTTGGGGCAAAGAGGAAGGTGAAGAAAGAAAGAAAGAATATATATATATATACTGTATAATATCTGAGTAATCTAATTTTATTTATTTCTATATTGAAAATGATTTGAAACTACAATTATACTTATCATTAATCAGGTGATAACTAGTAATAATTATTTATTTAGAAAAAAATTTTGCCTAAAAAATCAAAAAATCAAAATGTCAATGTTTTGATATTTTTATTCTTTGATTCTTTTATTTTATATACGTTTAAACGATTATTTGATAAAATTAATTAATATTTCTGTTATTACTAATTTGGTATACGGTATATCACGTATAATTATTATTTAGTTTAAATAAGTTATTTAAATTATATATATATACTATAATATCTGAGGTAATCTAATTTTATTTATTTATTTATTGGTTGAAACTACATTGATGATAGACGCTTATTATATAGATGAAATATATAATTAATCAGGTGTTGAACCTAGTAATTATTAATTTATAGGACACTTGATGTCTCTGAAATGGGATGAGTTGAATTATCTCCCCATAGTTTAAGAACTGCTCCATTAAACTCAGAAGAAATAACCCTGCAACCCTAAAGATGAACCAAAATCCAACCCTTCCTGGACCTTTGATGAAATATTAGTTACGAATTATTCTCTCCGTCTTTGTGAAGAAAAAAATTATGTATTAGACTTAAACATTTAATGTTTTTTGTGCGAATTATTACAAAAAATTAATTTCCAAATTCTTTTTAAATGTGAGACTTTAGAATTAATCGTTTATTGTTAGTAATTACCAACTTTGCTTTAAGAATTTATGTAAATGTTAAAATTTGTTTAAGTTTGACTTACACAAATTAGATAATTTTGTTCATAACATGACTTAAAGAGTTTATTACAAATTTTATTAGTTCAACACATTTTGTAAATCGATATTTAACGTAAATTTTATTATTATTATTAATATGTTAATTAGAGCAAAAGCAGGACATTACAAAGTAGAATCGAGATTGGCTTTGAATGTTTCTTCGTTAATTAAGCTTAGTTTTGATTATATTTCATAACACTGATTGACTTTTGCTTCTTCAAAGTATTTTTTAGTCATGAATTTTGAATCTTTAAAAAATTTAGAACAACCGAAGTGATTAAAAACTTTTAATATAAAGTCGAGATTAAGAACTATAGGATTGTAAGTTAATATCAACCGCTAAGTGATTAATTGAGACTAATTGTATTCATCACTCATTTAAACTTAAAATTTTGATTACTTTGGATATTTTTTTATTTTGAAATTTTGTTTCTTTTTACTTTTTTTCTTTTTCACAAGACCAAAATTTTGTGAAGAGATTTTGAATTACAATTTTGTCTGAATCTAAATCATAGAATCTTTGAGTTGGATTGTATTAAACTTCAATTAATAAAATGGCGAATTTCCTTTCAAATTGCAAGTAACATTGATAAGTCTTTCTTTTGAATAAAAGTGTAATTAATTTGAAGTTATAAACGTAATTAGTTTGTAAATAAAAAGGATTAAATTAAAATTCAACTGAGTCAGCAATGTCTTTATTTATTTTATATTTCTTTAATTTTTATTAATTTTGTGTTTTAGTCATTCTTGGTGCAATAAAAACTATTTAATTTATTTTTAATAATAAACGAGTTAAAATGTAAGAGTTACAACGATTTAACACATACTTATTAACAAGTCCCTTAATTTCCAACTCTTTAATTTCAAAGGTATTTCTTCTGATGTCTTCTGCAGGAGTCTTCCGTCTTTCATTCCGAACCATCAAAGCACAAAATCGAGTCCAAAGTCATTCCAATATCTTCTGAAAGAGATTCCTTACAACCTCTATCAGTCTCTCTCTGCTTCAATAGCATACGGTTACAGTGGAGGAGTATTCGGAATCTGACCAATATTATATTTAAACATTACTTTATTTCTTCACGAATTATATTGCTAATTGCTATATATTTCAATTGCTCTTGAAATATGTTTTTTATTATGAATTTTCATATTACATCCATAGCTGCACTCATATTTTCATGATTTAACATGTGGACTTTTAAATATCTTTTTTCATTACATTCGTAGCTGCACTCAGAACATTTATATAACCTTTTATTTTCATGATTTAACATGTGGATTTTTATGCTTTGTTTATGATTAGATTCGTAGCTGCACTCAGAACATTTAAATAACTTTGCATTTCGATGTTTTAGCATATGTCTTTTCAAGTTTCCTTTCTCATTACATTCATAGCTGCACTCAGAACATTTATATAACTTTACATTTCCATGCAAAAGAATGTGTTTTTTTAAGCTCCATTTATCATTACATTCATAGCTGCACTCAGAACACTTAAATAACTTTATATTTGCATGATTTAGCAAGTGGACTTTTAAACTTATTTTTTTGTTAGATCCATAGCTGCACTCAGAACATTTAAATAACTTTATATTTCGATGCATAAGCATGTGCTGTTTTAATCGTTCTTTCTGATTGCATTCATAGCTGCACTCAGAACATTTAAATAATTTTATATTTTCATGATTTAGCAGGTGGATTTTTAAACTTCTTTTTTCATTACATTCGTAGCTGCAATCAGAACATTTAAATAACTTTACATTTCGATGCTTTAGCATGTGTTGTTTTAACTGTCCTTTCCGATTGCATTCATAGCTGCACTCAGAGCATTTATATAACTTTACTTTTCGATGCAAAAGCATGTGTCTCCCTAAGTCTCCTTTCCGATTGCATCCATAGCTGCACTCAGAACATTTAAATAACTTTAAATTTTCATGATTTAGCAAGTGGATTTTTAAACCTCTTTTCTCATTACATTCGTAGCTGCACTCAGAACATTTAAATAACTTTATATTTTCATGATTTAGCAGGTGGATTTTTAAACTCTGTTTATGATTACATTCGTAGCTGCACTCAGAACATTTAAATAACTTTACTAAATTTCTCTTCTTGGGAGGTATTACATTTCGATGTTTCAGCACGTGTGATTTAAATTGGCCTTTCCGATTACATTCATAGCCGCACTCAGAACATTTAAATAAATATACATTTCGATGTTTCAGCATGTGTGCTTTTAAGTTGTCTTTCCGCTTACACTCATAGCTGCACTCAGAACATTTAAATAACTTTATATTTTGATGTACAAGCATGTGTCTTTTTAAGTCTCCCGTCCAATTACATTCATAGCTGCAATCAGAACATTTAAATAATTTTATATTTCCATGATTTAGCAAGTGCATTTTTAGTAATCTTTTATCATTACATCCATAGCTGCACTCAGCACATTTAAATAGCTTTATATTTTGATGCACAAGCATGTGTTTTTTTAAGTTTCCTTTCACATTACACTTATAGCTGCAATGTGCACATTTGAACAATTTCATATTGCTGTGAATTAGCAAATGTCTTTTTAGTTTATATTTAAAATTAGATTCAAAACTGCAATGTGCACATTCAAACTTTCTTTTGTTGTGTGTTTTTAAATGTCTTTTCAACTCACCATTGCTTTTAAAACTAAAATTACAAAATCTGCAACTAAACTTTTCCAGATGACTGTTTTTAATGCTCCTTGAATTACTTTTCATTTTGTAACCCTTTTCTTCTTTACCAGCATCGCCAAGGATTGTCTGTACAAATCCAAAATAAAAAAAATAATATACATGCTGCATAAAGCTAAAATATTTTAAGAATGCGTATTAAAAATAAAATAATTACATTTTAAATATTAATTTTAAACAAATTTAAACCTTTCACAAATAATATTAAATTTATGTTTAAACACTACAGTTGTTGTTGTTGATTACTGTTGTTTTTGTTTAATTATTATTATTATTATTATTATAATTATTATTATTATTATTATTATTATTATTATTATTATTATTATTATTATTATTATTATTATTATTATTATTATTATTATATTATTATTATTATTATTATTATTATTATTATTATTATTATTATTATTATTATTATTATTATTATTATTATTATTAAGTACTATCTTAAATTATTATTTTACTTTACATTGAACTTAATAATCAAAATTTATTTGTGAACAATTGGTGAATGTTTTATTTTTTTTTTTTTTTTTTTACAGATTACCACCACTCACGGGCCTGGGCCCTTTTCAAAGGGGGCAGGGAAATAAAATATGAAAACCCGCACCCAAGCCTAACGCAAATCTCAGGGGAGCGCAATAGCCAGAGAAAGAGAAGAATTAAATATAGTTGGAAAAACAGAGAAGAAGGCAAGGAGTTCCACAGAACAGAAGTGGCTGGAAAGAAGGAGGCACCACAACGAACGAGTCTGGGATTTTCAATGCTCACGCAAAATTCATGCGAGAGCATGGCACCTGTATTATGAGGGCGAAACAATGGAGGTGGAATACGAGAAGCCAACCACGAGCATCTACCGTTGTAGTACCTATAGAAAAGAGATAGTGTGCCAACGTCCGTGAAGAATAGAGGGTCAGAGATTGACGACGTTAAGGACGAATTTTTCACAACTTTAGACTCAACTCTATCAAATAGAAGGGTGGAGCCAGAGCCCCCCAGATAAGAGAACAGTACTCCAAACAAGGGCAGGCAGGGCCATAGATAACTAGATGGCTATTGCAGGAAAGAAAAATTCCACGCTTCAGACACAGGGCTTATTGCAGTTTTTCTTTGGGGGCTACCTTAACAACCGTTGGCGGGTATGAGGTTTCCAGACTTAAATTTTCTCTGTTTATGTTCAGACCAGGGAATGTTACATGTTGTCAACAGGTGAGACGTTAGAACCGTCGAGAAAATAGGAAAGTTAGGAGGTGTTTTTGAGAGGGAGATGTAAAAAGAAGTTGAGTTTTAAAGTTGAACTTTCCCCAAAGGTTACGGCAGCCACACCGGAAATCATCAGATCCGGCAAAGAATAGAATCAGAAAGCTGAGACGAGGAAACGCTCTAGATACAAGGGGAGCAGATTTAGGCCCAAATTACTAGGAAGAATGGAGAGTTGAATCGTCGGCATAAGAGTGAACAGAGTTAGAAGTACAGCTGAGGAGATCGTTGATGAAAAGAAGTAGAATAAAGTTGGAGATAAAACAGAACCCAGAAGACACCACAGGAGTGCTGGGAAAGGAGGGGAAGAATCGCTCCCTCAGCATTGCTGATATGGGTGACCAGAGGAAAAACTTGACAAGAGTAAGCTAAGAGAAGGAAAGCCAAAGGAAGGGAGCTTAGAGTAGCGACGCATGCCATACTCGATCGAAGCCTTTGACCCTGTCGAGCGCCACCACACAAGACTCCACATGATCCTTAAGGGCAGAAGACCAAGAAATCAGTTAGATAGGATAGCATGTCACCAGTTGACCTCCAGCGTCGAAACCATACTGATGATCTGAAAGAAGGGAATGAGACTCCAGATGATCCAGAAAATGAGAGTTAAGAAGAGTTTCAAAGATCTTAGATAGAATACAAGTGAGAGCTATAGGACGATAGTTGGTAGGATCAGAGCGGCTGCCCTTTTTCGGGATTAGCTGGACATATGCGCGCTTCCAGCACTGAGAAGAAATGTACTAGTATTAAGCCATAGAGAAGAGTTGAAGGAGGACTGAAGGAACCAGCACACTCCCTCAAACACGGGGAGGAATGCATCAGGCCACCTAGCTGCAGAAACTCACATAGATCTCAGAATACATGCACCCGATCATACACGTAATGCGGGCAGAAGCATAGGAAGTCTAGATAGAGAAGAAGCAGGAGGAAAGATGCCGGAATCGTCCAGGGTAGAATTTGATGAAAAAAGGAGGCCGAAGAGATTAGCCTTTTCAGTAGGAGAGTTAGCTACAGAATTTGTTAGAGCTAGTTCTCCATTACTGGTTTCAATTTGAAAGACGACACGACCTGACCTGACCCGCTCAACAGCAAATACTTTATGATAGAAAGGTGGCCTTGGAGCAACCCAACTTTGATCTTTCTCGTAACGCTAATTGGGGCAAAGAAAACATGGTTGTTTTCAATGCCTCAAAAACCCACTTCCTTCATACTCAGCATAATCTCTCTCTCTCCCATCTTTGATCTTTCTCGTATCTCTAATTGGGGCAAAGAAAACATGGTTGTTTTCAATGATCAAAAACCCACTTCCCTTCATACTCAGCATAATCTCTCTCTCTCTCTCTCTCTCTCTCTCTCTCTCTCTCTCTCTCTCTCTCTCTCTCTCTCTCTCTCTCTCTCCTCTCATCTTTGATCTTTCTCGTATCTCTAATTGGGGCAAAGAAAACATGGTTGTTTTCAATGATCAAAAACCCACTTCCTTCATACTCAGCATAATCTCTCTCTCATCTTTGATCTTTCTCACGTATACTCTAATTGGGGCAAAGAAAACACGGTTGTTTCAATGCCTCAAAACCCACTTCCTTCATTCTCAGCATAGAGATATCTCTCTCTCTCTCTCTCCTCCCCCATCTTTTGATCTTTCTCGTATCTCTAATTGGGGCAAAGAAAACATGGTTGATTTCAATGCTCAAAAACCCACTTCCTTCATACTCAGCATAATCTCTTTCTCTCTCTCTCCCATCTTTGATCTTTTTCTCAGCTATCTTTAATTGAGGCAAAGAAAACATGGTTGATTTCAATGCTCAAAAACCCACTTCTTCATACTCAGCATAATCTCTTTCTCTCTCTCTCTCTCCCATCTTTGATCTTTCTCGTATCTTTAATTGGAGCAAAGAAAACATGGTTGATTTCAATGCTCAAAAACCCACTTCCTTCATACTCAGCATAATCTCTTTCTCTCTCTCTCTCTCTCTCTCTCTCTCTCTCTCTCCCATCTTTGATCTTTCTCGTATCTTTAATTGGGCCAAAAGCATGGATTTGTTTTTCAATGCCTCAAAAACCCACTTCCTTCATACTCAGCATAATCTCTCTCTCTCTTTTGATCTTTCTCGTATCTCTAATTGGGGCAAAGAAAACATGGTTGTTTTCAATGCCTCAAAAACCCACTTCCTTCATACTCAGCATAATCTCTCTCTCTCTCTCCCATCTTTGATCTTTCTCATATCTCTAATTGGGGCAAAGAAAACATGGTTGTTTTAATGCTCAAAAACCCACTTCCTTCATACTCAGCATAATCTCTCTCCCCCCATCTTTGATCTTTCTCGTATATCTAATTGGGGCAAAGAAAACATGGTTGTTTTCAATGCCTCAAAAACCCACTTCCTTCATACTCAGCATAATCTCCTCTCTCTCTCCCATCTTTGATCTTTATCGTATCTCTAATTGGGGCAAAGAAAACATGGTTGTTTTCAATGCCTCAAAAACCCACTTCCTTCATACTCAGCATAATCTCTCTCTCTCTCTCTCTCCCATCTTTGATCTTTCTCGTATCTCTAATTGGGGCAAAGAAAACATGGTTGTTTTCAATGCTCAAAAACCCACTTCCTTCATACTCAGCATAATCTCTCTCTCTCTCTATCTCTCTCTCCCTCCCTCCTATCTTTGATCTTTCTCGTATCTCTAATTGGGGCAAAGAAAACATGGTTGTTTTCAATGCTCAAAAACCACTTCATACTCAGCATAATCTCTCTCTCTCTCTCTCTCTCTCTCTATCTCTCTCTCCCTCCCTCCTATCTTTGATCTTTCTCGTATCTCTAATTGGGGCAAAGAAAACATGGTTGTTTTCAATGCTCAAAAACCCACTTCCTTCATACTCAAGCATAGCTCTCTCTCTCTCTCTAACTATCTTTCTTTCATCTCTCGTATCTCTAATTGGGGCAAAGAAAACATGGTTGTTTTCAATGCCTCAAAAACCCACTTCCTTCATACTCAGCATAATCTCTCTCTCTCTCTCTCTCTCTCTCTCTCTCTCTCTCTCTCTCTCTCTCTCTCTCTCTCTCTCTCTCTCTCTCTCTCTCTTTTTGGGGCAAAAAAACATGGTTGTTTTCAATGCCTCAAAAACCCACTTCCTTCATACTCAGCATAATCTCTCTCTCTCTCCCCATCTTTGATCTTTCTCGTATCTCTAATTGGGGCAAAGAAAACATGGTTGCTTTCAATGCCTCAAAAACCCACTTCCTTCATACTCAGCATAATCTCTCTCTCTCTCTCTCCCATCTTTGATCTTTCTCGTATCTCTAATTGGGGCAAAGAAAACATGGTTGTTTTCATTACCTCAAACCCACTTTCTTCATACTCAGCATAATTCTCTCTCTCTCATCTTGATCTTTCATTATCTCTAATTGAGACAAAGAAAACATAGTTTTTTCAATGCTCAAAAACCCACTCCCTTCATACTCAGCATAATCTCTCTCTCTCTCTCTCTCTCTCTCTCTCTCTCCCATCTTTGATCTTTCTCGTATCTCTAATTGGGGCAAAGAAAACATGGTTGTTTTCAATGCCTCAAAAACCCACTTCCTTCATACTCAGCATAATCTCTCTCTCTCTCTCCCATCTTTGATCTTTCTCGTATCTCTAATTGGGGCAAAGAAAACATGGTTGTTTTCAATGCTCAAAAACCCACTTCCTTCATACTCAGCATAATCTCTCTCTCTCATCTTTGATCTTTCTCGTATCTCTAATTGGGGCAAAGAAAACATGGTTGTTTTCAATGCCTCAAAACCCCACTTCCTTCATACTCAGCATAATCTCTCTCTCTCCTCTCTCTCACCTTTGATCTTTCTCGTATCTCTAATTGGGGCAAAGAAAACATGGTTGTTTTCAATGCCTCAAAAACCCACTTCCTTCATACTCAGCATAATCTTCCACACAACTCCAACCTCCTCCTCCTCTTCCTAATATTCATGTATTTCCTTTTTTTTCATTATCTTCCTTGGCAGGATCACGCGATCTTGTAAGGATCAGGTGATCTTCTTTGGAAGAATCACGTGATCTTTCTCTCTTTTAAGGATCACGATTTTCCTTGAAAGGATTACGAGATTTTTCTTGTAAAGATCATGTAATCTTTCTTGGGACGATCACATGATCTTCCTTGGAAGATTCCCGTGATCTTCCTTAGAAAGATCACGTGATCTTCCTTGGAAGAATCACGTGATATTCCTTGGAACAATCACGTGATCTTCCTTGGGAGGATCACGTGATCTTCCTTGGGAGGATCACGTGATCTTCCTTGGAATAATCCCGGGATTTTCCTTGGGAGGTCTCCCTCGGAATAATCACGTGGTCTCCCTTGGAATGATCACATTATCTCTCTCATTAAACAAAGGTTGGGTGTTCTGAGGGGCTTTCAGAAATATTACTTATCAGTTGCTTGCTTTGTATTGGGGCGTTGTTAGCCCTTGTGTGGAGTGTGATTTTGGGGTGGTTCTAGACACAGTGCTCCCCTTGATAAGGTGAAGTTTAGGTCTCTCTCTCTCTCTCTCTCTCTCTCTCTCTCTCTCTCTCTCTCTCTCTCTCTCTCTCTCTCTCTCTCTCTCTCTCTCTCTTTCTCATCGATTACAAAGGACAAAACAAAACAGCTTTTCACAACACTCTAGTTGAATACGTCATCCTTTGACAAGAGCTCATGCAAATCCAGACTTTCTAATTTATTCTCTCTCAAACCCTCTGACCCACTCAGACTTTATAAAGCTTGGATTGAGACTATCAAATAGCTTTTTCATTTGACAGACAGAGACAAAAAGAGTTTTTCAAGCTAAGGGGTAAGATTGGTAGAATAAGTTTTGAGAATCAAAGGGTCAAGTCAAGTTAAGGGTAACCTTGGTAGAATAAGTTTTGAAAGTTAAAGGGTCAAGTAAAGTTAAGGGGGTAGAATAATTTTGAGAATCAAAGGGTCAAGTTAAGGGGTAAGCTTGGTAGAATAAGTTTTGAGAATCATTGGGGGAATGGATGACGTCTTCAAAGAATTAACATTAGAAAGAAATCACGTGGTAATGAATCGGAATGGTAAAAGGCTTGGGTTGGTTTCCTATAGAGAAACTCTCTAAAAATATTTCTCTCTATTAAATAAAGGCAAAAGACTGAGGTGTGAACTTCTTCCTAACAAAAAATCGAAAAGAAAATACGATATTAGACATAAATGAATTTTAGGGAGGGAGATGGAGAAAGAGGAATCATCTTTGTGGATTAGAAGAAAAGGCTTGAGCAACAAATTCAGCCTTAGCAGAAGGTAATACACCTGTGGAGTCGTTACAATAAACAAGAGGAAGGTAATACACCTGTGGAGTCGTTACAATAAACAAGAGGAAGGAGTAAAGTCAGAGTTATAGAGTTTTAATTTATGGTAGAGTGCAAAATGAGTGGGAAGAAGAGGAACCAGAAAAATGCTTTTAATATGGAGAATTTTGGGTTGGACAGAAATTGCACAACTTTGCGATGAAATATTATTAGCATGAAACTCCCTAATTTTTGAAGACCGCACTCCGTCCCCAGATTGGTGGTAAGGTGCGCAACATATACCGGAAACAGAATAGTTAATTAGAACATGACGTAAGTGGAAATGAAAGCACTCACTTACCAATGTGGTAACATCAATTTAATGGTTCAT
>JABUQX010146049.1:2500-5000 GCA_015478945.1 Trachelipus rathkii
AAAAATTCTTATGTCTTTCATGCTAGGCAGGCTATCTAGATTCTCTTTCGTAAAAACTGTCGAGAAAAAATTATTTAAAATGTTTGCCATATCAGCACTGTTTGATTTTAAATTACCATTAATGTCCAGTAAAGGTCCAATTGATTCCTTAATGGAACTTTTGTTATTAACATATTTGTAAAACTTTTTAGGATTAATTTTACATTCACGAGCAATATTAATTTCATAGTTTCGTTTATAATATCTAATTAATCGTTTGCAGCTTCGACGACAAGCTATGTAACTATTATTATTTTCCACTGAAGAAGAAGAAGAAGAAGAAGAAGAAGAAGAAGAAGAAGAAGAAGAAGAAGAAGAAGAAGAAGAAGAAGAAGAAAAAGAAAAAGAAAAAGAAGAAATTCATATATATATATATATATATATATATATATATATATATATATATATATATATATATATATATATATATATATATATATATATATATATATATATATATATATAGTAGTAGTAGAAGAAGAAGAAGAATAAGAATATATATATATATATATATATATATATATATATATATATATATATATATTTATATATATATATATATATGTATGTATATGTATAAATATATATATATATATATATATATATATATATATATATATATATATTTAATATATATATATAAAATATATTTATATAAATCTATATAAAAATAATAATTTGTATATATATATATATATATATATATATATATATATATATATATATATATATAAGATATATATATAATAATATATATATCAATGTCATCATATATTATTGTAACGTTAAAATAAAACACTCCATATTTCCAATAATATAAATACAGATAGTATATAATTAATATTAATTTAATTAATATATTTAATAATTTTTATAAATAAATAAATATATAATATATATATATATATATATATATATATATATATATATATGTATATAATATATGTGTAATATATCGGCGACTCCTGCACTCGTGCTACTCGTGCTCAGCCTGGGATTAACGTGAAACTATCTATTTTGCCAGGTTATGATGTTGTGAATTAGAAATTTCTTTCATCTTTGGCGGAGCTTACTCAAATTATGAAGTTGTATATTAACAAAAATATTTTGTAAATTTTTTAAAAAAAAAGTAAATATCGCAATAAATTACCGCTTTTAACCATTAAAAATGGCGGCAGTTCATGCCCAAATCGAATGGCGGAGATGGTGTCTGTGAATTTAGAGTATAAAATTGTTTATATTGTTAAGGGTTACCACTTCATGCGCAGGCCCGAACCTCGGTCCTAAGCGCATATGGTTGTCCGGGTAGGTTCTCTTAACATCCGAGAACCATTCTCAATATTCTGGCGCTCTGTCTTATTATAATCGAACTCATTTCTAAAGTAGTCACTTCCACCGGCAGTCTATCTATGTACTGTTGTAAGCTTTTTTTAATTACTCCCATGCTTCCAATTACCACAGGGATAACCTCTGCTCTATCTATGTCATCCACATTCCTTGTAATGAGTATTTCAGTCGTTTATTTAATTTCCTTTTCCCTTTCATATGCTGATACTCTGCCGTCCCATGGTATCCCTATCTCTATAATGTATGCCTTTCTTTCTCTTTTATCTTTTACTACAATATCCGGTCTGTTATGTGTTATAGGTACATCTGTGGGAATGCTATAGTCGTATAGTATTAGCGCGTGGTTATTTTCTTCTATTGCGTTTGGGTTGTGTTCCCAATATTTGGATGCTTCTATTGTTATTTTGTATTTTTCACAAATTCTAAAATGGATTAGTTTGCATATTGTATTATGTCTTTCGGTGTATGTCTTGCGTTGGAGAAGTGTGTCACAGCTTGATAATATATGGCTAACTGTTTCCGGAGATACTTTACACATTCGGCATTTGTTGGATATGTTCTCCTTCTCTATCTCTCTCTTGAACCAATTGGTTCGTAATGCTAAGTCCTGTGCCCCTACAATTGTTCTCTCATCTTCTTTTCTTAGATTACCCCTGCATACTGCTTCTATCGATTTTTCTTTATCTATATACACCTGTTCTATAATATTTTTGTATTCCTTTGCAAATGCATGCTCCTTCCAATTATTTTCATGTTTTTTTCTTCTTGCTTTTCTGTGCTCATTTCTTAGGTGTTTCATCTTTTCCTTCTTTGTCATTCCTTCTGTTGTTGGATCATCGTTAGGGATATCATACTTCCGTAGGTAATCTCTTTTTTTGGCTGTTAAAGATGTTCTCATCGCTTTCCCTGTTTCGTGCTCCTTCACCCATCTGATGAATTTACTATCACTTTCTTCAATATAGGTTGTTAATCCGATCACTTCCTCTCTATATACTGCATCTATTTCCTGGAGTCCCATTCCACCTTGATCCCTGGGGACATACATTCTTGCCAGGCATTGGTTCTTATATATCAATTTATGGGCGTGGAGCATTTTTCTCGTCTTAATATCTAG
>JABUQX010146049.1:22500-35854 GCA_015478945.1 Trachelipus rathkii
AAAATCAGAGGGAGCTTGGAGAGCGGTGACGCGTGCCATACCCGGTCAAATGCTTTGGATATGTCAAGCGCGCCACCACGCAGAAGTTTCCTCCTAAGGGCGGAAAACTATAAATCTGTTAGATAGGAAAGTATTTCACCAGTAGACCTCGAGAGCCGAAAGCCATAGCTGATCGAAAGAGGGGAATGAGATTCCAAGATGGTCTAAAAGTAAGAGTTGAGAGAAGGGTTCAAAGATCTTAGATAGAATATAAGTTAGAGCTATAGGGCGATAGTTATAAGGATCCAGAGCGGCTTCCTTTTTCCGGAATAGGTTGGACATGCGCGTGCTTCCAACACTGAGGAAGGGGTAGTATTGAGGCATAGAATATAGTTGAACGAGAGGAGGGATCTGCAGGAAGGCATACCTCAAAACTCAGGAAGGAATACCATCCACCCGCCTTCCTAACGTTCATAGATTTCAGAGGCCCATGCACCCGATCAAATGTAATAACTGGGCCAAAGGCATAGTAGGACACCTGAAGAGAAGAGAAGGAGGAGGAAGAGGAATGTAGAATCGTCCAGGGTTGAGTTATAGGAAAAGGGGCCGAAGAGATTATCCTTTTCAGTTGGAGAATTAGCAACATAACCATCAGGTCGAATAAAGGAGGAAGGTAGATTTACAGAAGTTGTTAGGAGATGTTTTTGGCAAGAGGCCAGAAAGATTTGTGCCAGTAGGAGAACCAAGGAGGTTAGCGCACTTTCGTTTGATGAAAGCCCGCTTTGCTCGTCGAAGAGCATCCCTGCAACGGTTTCTAGCTGAATGAAAATTAACAAGAGTGATAGAGGAGAACGAGAATTTTCCACCCCCGATACGCATTGTCTCTCTAGCCACAGACTGGCCGAGGCGAGTGCGATCGAACACATAAGTTATGAGGGAAGAAAGATTTAGTCGAAGAAGGAATGAACCTGCTCATCCCATCAACGATTACAGCTCCCACCTTGTCGGCAGAAGCAGAAGCATCACCAGAGGCAAAGCAGTCATTCCAATTATAGTTAGCGTAGAAGCAGCAAAACCCCCAATCGGCAGAAGTCAGAAAGAACGCACCAGGGCAGGATGGAGCTGTTGGAGGGAAAGTATTAAAATTAAGAGATATAAATTTGTGGTCAGATTTACCAATAGAAGCGAAGGTGGTGTATTTATAAAGAGAAGGACTAGTGGTGAAACATAGGTCAAGTGTGTTCAAGAATTGGTTGGGACGATCCGGAATGTGTGTTTGGGTTTCTTTAATTAGTTGCTCCAGATCGTTGAGAATGCTGAATGATTCTCCTCCCCACCTAAATCAGTATGAGAGGACCTCAACCATTCAGTGTTGAGTACATTGAAATCCACTAAATAGAGGACCTCAGTATTTGGATGAGAAGATATAACAGTCTCGTGAGAAGTAGTAAGATATTCAAAAAAGGCTTGAAAATCTGTTGATCTATTGTTCCATTGATTCAAGTCATATTTTGTATAACATAACACAAAACTTTTATTCTTTTTATGTTTATAACTTAAAAAATTAGCGTTTATACACACCCTAAAGCAGTATATCAGTAAATCAAACCACCCACCCTACCCCTCCCCACCCCATTCATGATCTATTGATCTGTTAATCTTTTGATCTATTGATTCAAATCATATTTTGTATAACATAACACAAAATTTTTATTTATTTTTATTTTATTTTGGTTTAAAAATACATTTTTTACCAAAATTTTTATTCATTTTACATTTATAACTTAAAAAATTAGCGTTTTACACCCCTAAAGCAGTAAATCAGTAAATCAAACCACCCTCCCCTCCCCTCCGCCCCTCCTCCCACCATCCTATGATCTATTGATCTATTGTTTCATGTCACATTTCAGTATCATTTAGGATAAACATAAGATAAAATCAAGTTCTTTATACACAGACCAACGAATATATGCTAACGTAACAAAGTTTTCACATTAATAAAGCTAACATGGCATCACCTGAACTAAGAATATAATGTACAACGACAAACCTAACACACCTTAGCACGAATAAACTGTTAACATTAACAAAGTTCCACACTTAACAACAGTAAAGTAACTAACATAGCATACAAAAACGTAACCTATTCACACTTTGTCAAGCATATCTCTAACATATCAATGTTAATTTTACATTTAAGGAGGGTTCAATTTTGGAGATTTTGGGACATTTTAACCCCCATCTAAAAATTGAAAAAAAATTCTTAATTTTAGACAATTTTGATTGGGAGAAAAATCAAACACCAGATTTTTACCTCTTAAGGTATTTTCGGGAGTACCAAACCTTTACCTCACAGGGGGCACCATTCATTATAGAAAATTTTTAGCGTACTTCACTGGGAGCACCAATCATTATAAAATTATTTATTTAAGCAAATTAAATTAAATTAAACCTCACTTATGGGGAGAGGTAAAGGGAGCAAAAAATATTATTAAAGATAAAACAATATGCCTAAGCAAACTTCTCTTACCTTCAAAAAAACGGGAGCTATTACAAGTAATGCGCTGAAGCATCAGTTTAAGCCTTTTATGTATGGTACTTCAATCGGATGAGGAGGGATCCCTCTTTGAAGAAAGACGTATCATCCAGGATATTGAAGTACGGGAATTAAACACAACACTGAGAGTCACTGCTTTCATAGAAAAAAAATTACTTAAGGCGTAGCTAGACAAAAAATTGATGAAGTTTTTTAAGGAGTCAGCCGGAATGCCCAAGAGCTGTTCAAAACTTTTTTCTTTTCTCTCTCTCAAAATGAATTGAGATTTTTTAGATGGTTGTGCTTTTTCCCTTTTTGCATCAGGCTAGAGCATTTTGCAGAGGCATATTTTATAGCTCAATTTATGAATTTTAAAGTTAGATTGATAGTTAGATTTTTATTAATTTTTAAATTTATATTATAGGTTTGGGACTGGATTCCAATTTGAGAATGATAGAGAATTTAATTTAGATAGCATTCAAAATTTCAACATAGACTACCAAATTTTTGCTATTTTTCGTATCCCAACTTCAACATTTTTTTTCAAAATGACTTCAAACTTGAAATATACATAGATGGGTCTATTATGCACAAAATGCACATTTCAATTTTTGATTTTTGGAAAATTGTGCTCAGCAATGTCAAATTTCAAAACCAACTTTTTTTTTTTAATTCCTGAGAACAATTTTCCAAAAATCGGAAAACTAAAATGTGCATTTTGTGCGTAGTAGACCTATCTATGTACTATTTCAAGTTTGAAGTCGGCTCAAGAATGGCCGCCCGACCACGAAAAATGTCCGCCAGGTTCACGAGAAGCTGAAAACGCCGAAACAATGACTACAGACAGAGAAAAACACCCAAAAATAACGTTTTAGAGATCAAAATAAACTTCGGTTTGCTTTTCCCCCATCACAATTGTCTGAAAATTAAGAATTTTATGTCCATTTTTAGGTGGGGGCTAAAATGGGGTCCCAAAATCCCCAATATTGTATCTTCCCCATAACATGGTAATATTTAACAAAAATTTATCGTAACCTTGTCTAATTATCATACTGATCAACGAATATATGCTAACGTAACAAAGTTTTCACATTAATAAAGCTTACATAGCATCACCTGAACTAAGAATATAATGCACAACGACAAACCTAACACACCTTAAGCAAGAATAAATTGCTAACATTAACAAAGTTCCATACTTAACAACAGTAAAGTAACTAACATAGCATACAAAAACGTAACTTATTCACACTTTGTCAAGCATATCTAACATATCAATGTTAATTTTACATTAACATGGTAATATTTAACAAAAAATTATCATAACCTTGTCTAATTATCATACAGACCAACGAATATATGCTAACGTAACAAAGTTTTTACATTAACATTGTAATACTTAATAAAAATTTATAATAACCTTACCTAACTATCATAATTCAAAAGAATAATTGCAAACATAAAGTTTTATCCAAACATAACATAAAAATAAGTTCTTTGAATAAAATATCATAGTAAAGTGTAATAGTTTACTGATCCTAAAGCAGTAAATCAGTAAATCAGTAAATCAAACCACCACCCTCCCCTCCCCTCCCCTCCCTCCCACCCTTTCATGATCTATTGATCTATTGATTAAGGTCACATTTCGAGTATCATTTCGGACAAACATAGCATAAATATAAGTTCTTTATATACTAACCAACGAATATATGCTAACGTAACAAAGTTTTCCCATTAATAAAGCTAACATAGCATAACCTGAACTAAGAATAAAATGTACAACGACAAACCTAACACACACATTACGCACGAATAAACTACTAACATTAACAAAGTTTCGTACTTAACAACAGTAAAGTAACTAACACAGCGTACAAAACCTAACCTATTCACACTTTTTCAAGCATATCTCTAACATATCAATGTTATTTTACATTAACATGGTAATATTTAACAAAAATTTATCATAGCCCTTTCTAATTATCATACTGACCAACGCATATATGCTAACGTAACAAAGTTTTTTACATTAACATAGTAATAATTAACAAAAATTAATCATAACCTTACCTAACTATCATAATCCCCGACGAATAATTGCAAACATAACAAAGTTTTATCCAAACATATCATATAAATAACAAAGTTTTATCCAAACATAACATAAAGATATGTTCGATGAATAAAATATCATGGTAAAGTGTAATAGCTTACTTTAAAGCAGTAAATCAATAAATCAGTAAATCAAACCACCCTCAAATCCACCCGCCCCTCCAACCCCTCCCCACCCATCCTTACATGATCTATTGATCTATTGATCTATTGATTCAAGTCATATTTCCAGTATCATTTTGGATAAACATAACATAAAAATAAGATCTTTATATACTGACCAACGAATATATGCTAACGTAACAAAGTTTAAACATCAATAAAGCTAACATATCATAATCTGAACTAAGAATATAATGTACAACGACAAACCTAGCATACCTTACAACGAACATTAACAAAGTTCCATACTTAACCAGTATAGTAACTAACATTGCATACAAGAACGTAACCTATTCCTAGTTTTCAAACATATCTGCAACATATCATTGTTATTTTTACCTTAACATAGTAATATTTAACAAAAATTTATCATAACCTTACCTAATTATCATACAGACAAATGAATATATGCTAAAGTAACAAAGTTTTCACATCAATAAAGCTAACCTATCATAACCAGAACTAAGAATATAATGTGCAACGACAAACCTAACATACCTCACGTATGAATAATCTGCTAACATTCACAAAGTTCCCTACTTATCAAAGGTAAAGTAGCTAACAGGTAATAGTTTACTGATCCTAAAGCAGTAAATCAGTAAAACATATCATCAGCAGCTAAAGCAGTATTATCTAACAAAATCCCTTAACAGTGTCCAACCTATCAAAGATACCAGCATCTTGAACTATGAATTGATACTACCTTCATCAATGTGTCACTCATATCAAATATAACATCATTTTGAACTATGAATAAACATAGACATTAGCAAAATTCTAGGGGCAAACCTAACATTACTCAGGAAAAACTTAACCAGAGCCCACGTTTCTAACACATCATCACTTGTTAGCACAGTAATATCATACGAAACTTATCATTTCTCTAACAAATCAGTGTTAATTTCACATTGTCATAGTAATATTTAACAAAACGTAACATAAATTAAACATAGCCTAACATATCTAACACTTACAATGGGCGAAAACCTACAATAGATACTAACATTTGGAACTACGAATAAGACATTAACATTTGGACCTATGAATAAGTTCTCAACCTACCCTTCATTACACAGCAAAACTCAACCTATCCCTGCTTTTCAATCATATCATCAGCAGCTAAAGCAGTATTATCTAACAAAATTCCTTAACAAAGTGTCCAAACTATCAAAGATACCCACATCTTGAACTATGAATTGATACTACATTCATCAAAGTGTCTTGCATATCAAATATAACATCATTTTAAACTATGAATAAACGTGGACATTAGCAAAATTCTCTGTCAAACATCATAAAATAACCTATCGATCATACAGATCAACGAATAAACGCTAACATAATATTTCTTGAACTAAAAACATATAGTACCATAACATACCTGACATACATTAAGCGTGAATAAACTGTCGACATTAACAAAGTATAACAATCTCAAGCTTTACTATAGACAAACTGGTAGGTTTGGCAACAGCGCATCATACAGAGACGATTTGGCAGAACTGTAAGCTTTCAATTATTATTATTATTATTATTATTATTATTATTATTATTATTATTATTATTATTATTATTATTATTATTATTATTATTATTATTATTATTATTATTATTATTATTATTATTATTATTATTATTATTATTATTATTATTATTAACCCATAATTATTGTGTGTGTGTGTGTATTAATTATTATTATTATTATTATTAGTATTATTATTATTATTATTATTATTATTATTATTATTATTATTATTATTGTGTGTGTATTATTATTATTATTATTATTATTATTATTATTATTATTATTATTATTATTATTATTATTATTATTATATTATTATTATTATTATTATTATTATTATATTATTATTATTATTATTATTATTTTATTATTATTATTATTATTATTATTATTATTATTATTATTATTATTATTATTATTATTATTATTATTATTATTATTATTATTATTATTATTATTATTATTAGTAGTAGTAGTAGTAGTAGTAGTAGTAGTAGTAGTAGTAGTAGTAGTAGTAGTAGTAGTAGTAGTAGTATTTAATAATCATAACAAAGTTTTAATAACCGTAAAGCTAACATAATATCACCTAAACTAAGAACATAACATACTTTACGTACGAATAAACAGTCAACATTAACAAAGTACACTGATTAATATCAGTAAAGTAACTACCACAGCATCACAAAGCGTAACCTACTCCCTTACACCCTACAAAGAAACTAACTATCATACTTACCAAGGTTTGATGCTATATGACACAGATGTTCAGTTAGGCTTACACTGTAGGCTTATCATTAAGGATACTTTCATGTTTATACAAAGAAGCTTTCAGAAAATATCATTTCAAAACTGTTAGATTAAGCAACAGCGCATCATACAGAGGCGATTTGGCAGCACTGTAAGCACTACTTGGAGATCACCCCAGAGAGATGCATGAAGACCCATCTCGGGGTACCCCGAAGGGGGGTGTAAGCGGTAAGTACACAGCCCAAAGGGCTGTGAACTTATGTAACCGCATACTAATTTATGTAACCGCTTAATGATTGATTTACTGATTTATTGATTTACTGCTTTTAAATCAGTAAACTATTACACTTTACTTTGATATTTTATTCAAAGAGCTTATTTTTATGTTATGTTTGGATAAAACTTTGTAATTTTTATATGTTTGGATAAAACTTTGTTATGTTTGTCATTATTCGTTGGGGATTATGATAGTTAGGTAAGATTATGATGAATTGTTGTTAAATATTACTATGTTAATGTAAAAAACTTTGTTACGTTAGCGTATATTCGTTGGTCTGTATGATAATTAGATAGGGTTATGATAATTTTTTTTAAAAATATTACCATGTTAATGTAAATTAACATTGATATGTTAGAGATATGCTTGAAAAAAGTGTGAATAGGTTATGTTTTGTACGCTGTGTTAGTTACTTTACTGTTGCTAAGTATGGAACTTTGTTAATGCTAGTAGTTTATTCTTGCTTAATTAGTGTTAGGTTTGTCGTTGTGCATTATATTCTTAGTTCTGGTGATGCTATGTTAGCTTTATTAATGTGAAAACTTTGTTACGTTAGCATATATTCGTTGGTTAGTATATAAAGAACTTATTTTTATGCTATGTTTATCCGAAATGATACTCGAAAGGTGACCTGAATCAATAGATCAATAGATCAGTAGATCATGAAAGGGTGGGAGAGATTGTAGGCGAGGGGCGGGTGGTTTGATTTACTGCTTCAGAATCAGTAAACTATTACACTTTACTATGATATTTAATCAAAGAACTTATTTTTATGTCATGTTTGGATAAAACTTTGTTATGTTTTCAATTATTCTTTGGGAATTATGACAGTTAGGTAAGGCTATGATAATTTTTTGTTAAATATTACTATGTTAATGTAAAAAACTTGGCTACGTTAGCATATATTCGTTGGACTGTATGATAATTAGACAAGGTTATGATAAAATTTTGCTAAATATTACCATGTTAATGTAAAATTAACATTAATATGTTAGAGATATGCTTGACAAAGTGTGAACAGGTTACGTTTTTGCATGCTATGTTAAGTTACTTTACTGTTGTTAAGTATGGAACTTTGTTAATGTTAGCAGTTTATTCTTGCTTAAGGTGTGTTATGTTTGTCGTTGTGCATTATATTCTTAGTTCAGGTGATGCTATGAAACTTTATTAATGTGGCTGTTATTGCATTAACACCTATTGTTAGATCGTATGATAATTACAGACTAAGTTGCGATAAATTTTTGTTAAATATTACCATGTTAATGTAAAATTAACATTTGATATGTTAGAGATATGCTTGACAAAGTGTGAATAGGTTACGTTTTTGTATGCTATGTTAGCTACTTTACTGTTTTAAAGTATGGCACTTTGTTAATTTTAACAGCTTATAGGTGTCTTAGGTTTGTCGCTGTACATTATATTCTTAGTTCAGTTGATGCTATGTTAGCTTTATTCATGTGAAAACTTTCAGTTACGATAGCATTCGTTGGTCAGTGTATAAGAACTGTTTTTATGTTATGTTTATCCAAAATGATACTCGAAATGTGACATGAAATAATAGATCAATAGATCAATAGATCATAGGATGGTGGGAGGAGGGGCGGAGAGGAGGGAAGGGTGGTGTGATTTACTGATTTACTGATTTACTGCTATAGGGGGTGTAAAAAAAAATTAAGTTATAAACATAAAATGAATAAAAATTTTGGTAAAAAATATATATTTAAACAAAAATAAAATAGAAATAAATAAATGTTTTGTGTTATGTTATACAAAATATGACTTGAATGAATAGATCAATAGATCAATAGATCATGGATGGGGTGGGGATGGGTAGGGTGGGTGGTTTGATTTACTGATTTACTGTTTTAGGGTGTGTATATATACGATAACTTTTTAAGTTATAAACATAAAAAGAATAAAAGTTTTGTGTTATTTTATCACAAAATATGACGATATTGGATCAATAAATGGTAGATCAATAGATAAATAGATTTCACTGGGTGGGGTGGGGAGGGTAGGGTGGGTGGTTTGATTTATTGATTAACTGATTTAATGCTTTAGGGTATGTAAAAACGCAAATTTTTTACGTTATAAATATGAAAAGCCTAAAAATTTTAGTACAAATTTATATTTTTTAAGCAAATAAAATAAAAATAAATTAAAAAATAAATAAAATATAATAAAAATTTGAAAATAAATTACAAAATTTAAATTAACACAAAGAATAAATGTAAAATGAAACTTATAATATAAAAAAAAATAGCAAACAATATATTTTAGTTGACGTTTATAAAAAGAAAACAGAGATTTGAAAATAAATATCAGTCTAAGGCTAAGCAATGTGTACTAACTCAGCACCGCACCGGATCCAGCACCGGAGTCGGTACCAACTCTGTCTCCTTCTTAGACTCCTTCCTCCATCCTTCCTCCTTCCTCCTTCCTCCTTCTCTATTCCTTCCTCCCTATACTTCCATACTTCCTCCTTCCTCCTTCCTCCATCTTCTTCTGTTTTTGCATCGTTAAACATGCCAGGACACCCCCTCTGAAGAGTCCCAGACACATTGACTTTCACCAACCCTCATATTCGGGTTACTGACCTTATAAGCCATATATTTTGATACCAATATCGGACTAAACGATGTTTATTAACTCAAAACTTTCAAATCGGCTCCGCACCGTTGCCGCTTTATTAACTCCAACTCATCAGACTCGAACTCCCTTCTCAACTCCTTCCTTTCTACTGACTCCGACTCCGACTCGCTTTCTCCACTTCTCTTAAGCTTTCCGTTCATTTCTAATAATAATAATAATGTAGAGGGACACCCTTTACGAACTTATAACCCTCATATTCGAGATCTACGGGTTCGATAACATATATAAGGATACAAATATTGTATTATTACAAATATTTTCACTAACTCCGGCACCACACTCCAGCATCGATGTCGGCTCGAATCCAGATCGGATCAGATCGACTCCGGCAAACTCAAACTCACTCTCAAAAATTATCCTTCTACGAGCATTTTTATTTTAGGGGTGACACCCCTCCGAGAGTACGGACATGGCATCGTCACGACAGTTGCCCTCCTCCACCTCTTAACTCCTCCAAATTTTAGGACGATACGATATAACTTACCGGGTAGAAAGTGAAAGTATTTCAGGGCCGATTTGCAAGGTTTTTAGCGGATCTGTACCATTACTATATATATATATGTATATATATATATATATATATAGCATATATATATATATATATATATATATATATATATATATAACTTTCTCTATACTATATTCTTAACCATATATATCATATATATATCTTTATATATATATGTTTATATAACCTTATATATATATATACTATATATATATATATATATATATATATATACTATATATATATACTACTCTTATAATATATATATATATATATATATATATATATATATATATATATATATATATATATATATATATATATATATATATATATATATATATTTATATATATATATATATATATATATATATATATATATATATATATATATGCTCTGCTATGCTCTTTCTTATCCCAACTATACTTTATATTCCCTATGCTGCTGTAATATTATATATATATGTATATATATAATATATACATATACATATATATATATATATATATATACTCTCATATATATATATATATATATATATATATATATATATATATATATGATATATATATATTATATATATATGTATATATATATATATAATAATAATATATATATATATATATATATATGTATAATATATATATATATATATATATATATATAATAACATATATATATATATAAATATATTTATATATATATATATATATATATATATTACTTATATATATCTCATATATATATATTATATATATATATTATATATATAATATATATATATAATTATATATATATATATATAATATATATATATATATATATATATATATATATAATAATAATATATATATATATATATATATATATCTTATATATATATATATATATATATATATATATATAATTATAATAATATAATATAATATATATATATATATATATATATAATAATAATAATAATAATATATATATATATATATTAATAATAATAATAATATATATAATATAATAATAATAATAATAATAATATACATATATAAATATATAATAATATGTATAAAATATAAATATAATATAAAATATATATATATATATATATATATATATATATATATATATATATATATATACTCTATCTTTATATATGTATATATATATATATATATATGTATATATGTATATATATATATATATATATATATATATATATATAACATATATATATATATATATATATATATATATATATATATATATATATATATATATAGGGTATAAAACTCGGCAGGAAGAATTTTCTCAACTCATCCGGTCTGCCCAAACTATTATATATATATATATATATATATATATATATATATATATATATATATATATTTATATATATATATATATATATATATATATATATATATATATATATATATATATATATATATATATATATATATAGGGTGATTCAACCTCTGCGACAAACTCGGAGGGCTGATAGAGCAAACGATAAGGAACATTTATTGTTAAATAAGCTATGTTGTATGACGCTTCGTTTCAAAGTTACGGATGATGTAAGATAAACCACGTGATGTTGTTTGACGCGTCGTTACTTCGTAACCGGAGATTTTTGGTATTCTAATGTTATGTATGTGTGCGTGCGTACATCTGTGTACTCCGAGAGTTGATAGAGGTAACAATAAGGATATTTTGTTAAACAACGTATGTGTTTTGACGCGAGGTTGTAAAGCAAACAATGGTAGCTTGTTAGGAAATCATTTTATTGGGGAAAATTACAGGATGTGTTCAAAGTGTCTGCCCTGTACCTGATTACATTCGTTACATCGCCGTGCCATTGCTTGTCGGACTCTACCGAACATGCCCTCACTGTGTCTGATTTGATCAAACGCAGTGAATATTCGCTGAATCAGTTCCTCTCTTGTGTTGACTAGGTTGCCTTTTTAACACTCTTCACATGCACCCAAAAGAAAATAGTATCTGGGAGACAGATCTTGGATTATAACAGGTCACCTCGCCTATCCATTTGTCAGTGTAGACTCTGTTCAGATGCGCCCGTACTTGGTGGCTGAAGTGCGCTGGAGCGCCATCATGTTGGAACCACATGTCTCTGCGGGTCACAAGGGGTATGTCGTCCATGAGCTGCAGAAGCGTGTTCTGGAGCAGGTACGCAGGTCCATCCAAATGGTGTGGAATGATGGAAGGTTCCAGCAGATAATCCCCAAGAATTCCACCCCATATGTTGACGGTAAATTTCACCTGGTGCGGATTGTACTCGATTGCGTGCGGATTATTACTCGTTCCATATGTGCTGTTTCTGCTGTTGAAGTAGCCATCACGTATGAAGCACGCCTCATCAGTAAACAAGACATGTGCAGGAAAGGCACGATTATCGATGCTCCATTTCAGACACCACCGGGCAAATCGCACACAGGGTGCAAAGTCGTTTGGCCCATTTGTACTTTCTGGTGTGTGCATGGAGCTTTGCTCTTGCAAGACCGAACCACAGACGACTGATTTGAGCATTTCATGGGCAATGGCGCGTGTGCTAGTCGACGGGTCATTGGCGACTTCTCTCAACACCTCTTCAAACGCAGGAGTCACTCGTATTACGCGGTTTCCACCAATGCCCAGGGACAGAAGGGTCCCATTGTCGAAGAGCGCTGATGAAGGAGAGCAAGCATTGTGTAGGTAGGAAATTGATTCTGTGGCTGACGTTCCCGGTACATGGGGTGCACTTTTCGTCCATTTCCGTTCTGCACGTAACACATTATCTTCCGGTTAACTTGGGAAGAGTGTAGTGATCCATTCGTAATCGATGCCTACACTGTACTGAATCAACG
>JABUQX010146050.1:5000-17500 GCA_015478945.1 Trachelipus rathkii
TTAACAGTGAGTGAATTGGAATGAAGAGAAGTTAACAGTTATAAGTTAAAAAGGAAAGCGTGATTGAATATTACCAAAAGCCAATAGATGAAGTTCAAAAGAAAGATGTTTGGAATTATATTAGGAGGAAAAAAATAATACTCAAAGGTGCATACGTAGGAGAAAAGAAGAGGTAAATGAACAGTTTGGAAGGAGGATGAATGGGGACTTACAAAGGGAATGGAAGCTCTTGGAAGGAAGAGCGAAAAGTTAAGAATGAGAATAGGTGGAACCTGCTTAGAATAATGAATAGGATGGTACTTTTTCATAACTGACGAAATGGATGTGAGGAGTGTGGAAAGAACACTTCAAAAATCTGTATAATTGGGAGTAATGAAGAGGTGATAGTGAATGTGAGTGGGTTTGATGATTTTACAAGAAGAATAGGTATTTTCAGGGAGGAGGTCATTAAGGAGGGAGTGTATGGGTAAAGATTAAGAAAGTTGAAGAACAGTAAATCTGCAGGTATAGATAAATTACAATTGATGATCAGAACAGAGATGAGATGGTGATTGATTGGATTTGGAATTTGTGTAATAAAGCGTTGCCGGAGGGTATAGTTCAGAGGGGTGGAGAGCAGTATTAGTACCTTTATATAAAAGGAGAAAAGGGGAACTGTAGAATTATAGGGGAATTACATTAGTGTTGCAGGGAAGATGTATGCTGGTATTTGGTCGAAAGAGTTCGTCAAGTGACTGAGGATATGGTGGCTGCGGGAGAGTGCCATTTAGGAGTGGTAGAGGATGTGTGGATCAAGTTCACAGTGAAACAAATGATTGAGGAAAATGAGGAAGAAGAATAAAGTGTATTTAGGTTTTATGGATTTTAACAAGCATTGCGATAGGATTATGGAAGCTCTAGTGCCAGATTATTGTGATATATGGTGTTGGTATTTAGGCTTCTGAATGGAATCAAAAGTATGTATGACGATAGTGAGTCTCTTGTAAGTATAAATGAGTCAGAAAGTACAATTGGACAAATAGCCTTCCCCAGTGAAGGCCAGGATGTGTTGCACATCCTTGGTTTATTCAATTTTGCCTTTGGATGGAAGACTGAAGAACTGGAGATCTGGGGGGTGGCAGGAAATGGTGTTTCGAATGATGGAGAATTCAGTGAGTGGGGAGGTATTATACTTATTATGGGGATGATTTGGTTTTGCAGCTGTTTGGCCTAGTGTCTGAAAAGGCAGGGTTTGTTGTAATACATACTTGCTTCAATTTGTATATGTATGGGGCTGTAAAAGAAGAACTAGAGAGAGATGGGGTGGCAGGAGAGGCTGGTGCTGAGGCGTTGGAATTAGATGATGGAGATTGTCCTACTTATTATATGCAGGATGATTTTGGTTTTTGTGTTATGAATCTGAAAAGAGCAGGATGTGTTATGTCCCCCTTGCTTATTCAATTTGTATATGTGAACATGAAGAACTAAGATGGGGTGGCAGGGGGCTAATATTACAGAATGATGGAGAATTCAGGTGAGTGGAGAATTGTCCTGCTATTATATGCGGATGATTTGGTTTTATTTGTGTGAATCTGAAGGAGTTTGAGAGATTGGTAGAGATTTGGCAGAGATGTGTAAAAGGGGTTTTGAGTAAACTTAGGCCAGAGCTTAGATTATCGTTTGTGAGTGGGTACAGTCCTCGGTGTGAAGTTATGTTAGATGGTGGTAGCTGGAACAAGTGTCCGAGTTTAAATATTTCGGATATATGTTGGATGAAAGGGAACTGATGATGCAGAGTGTAGTAGGAAAGTTGTGAAGACGGCAGGAAGGTGGCTGGTGCAACTAAATCGTTGGTGGATGTAAAGGGACCAAGTCTTAGTGCTCTAGGATCTTACATGAGGGTATGTTATTTACCCTGTGTTAATGTATAGTAATTAAACTATGGCCTGGAATAAGAGGTATAAATCAAAGGTAAATGTTCAGATGAACAATCTTAAGGGCATGTTAGGTGTGAGAAGAATTGATAAAATGAGGGAACGCAATATATTAGAAAGTTGTATGGTGTGAAGAAAGGGGGTAAATGAGAATAAATGAGAGTACGTTGAATGGTTTGGTCATTTGGAAAGGATGAATTGATAGTCGGTTGGTGATGGATATAGTGGTGGAGTGAGTTGGGAATCTACCGGGTGGGGAGACCGAAGAAAAGTGGATTGAGTCAGTAAGGAATGTCTGAGTAAGAAATGTGAGTTTATGAAAGGAGAGAATAAAAGGTGCCTGTGGAGTAGATGATTTGTTTTGTGGGTATGGTTGTGGCTCACCTGGGCCAAGGATGAACCCTACATGACGATATCATAGTGAAGGTCCGTCGCGGTCCCGTGAAGTTCTAGGGTGGATTTGCTGACTGCGAGTTCTCACTAATGGGTATAGAGGGGGCCGTAGGCTGGGCTTTCTTTCGAGCTTTTGTCTTATTCTTCCTTCTACTGCGACTTTCGGTGTAATCACGCATACCCCAGTCTTGGGGGAAAAAAGGTAGATAAATATATATATGTTTATTTATATATATATATATATATATATCATATCTATATATCTTTTATATATTACTCTCTTATATCTCTCCTCTTTTTATATATATATATATTATATATACTACTTTTACAGTTGTCACCACCACTCACGGGCAGGGCTCTATTCACGCTAAAATTTCATCCACTAGCGTAAATTACGAATGAGCTGAGCCGAGGCTTCCGTGAAAGTTAATT
Source organism: Trachelipus rathkii (assembly GCA_015478945.1). Classification (NCBI taxonomy): domain Eukaryota; kingdom Metazoa; phylum Arthropoda; class Malacostraca; order Isopoda; family Trachelipodidae; genus Trachelipus; species Trachelipus rathkii. The sequence goes on from JABUQX010146050.1 coordinate 7,742, forward strand.
AACCAGAAGCTCTGCAGAGATGGAAGAATTCCACAAATTAGATGTGGCAGGAAAGAAGAGCACCGCAACGAACTAGCCTGGAGTTACCTACATCAGCACAAAACTCATTTGCCGACACAGCACCCCTTGTTCTACAAAGGGCGTCGTAAAAGGTGGTGGTACGCAGGAGGTGGTAGGTTCCTCAGACACCTGCCGCTGCCGGTACCACACTAAGAAAAAGATAAAGCACCAACATCACGCCGCAAAGAGATAGAGGGTCAAGTGAACTGGAAAGAACAGGACTTGAATTTACAAGCCTTTTGGCTTTGCCACGACTCAAGCCCACATCAAAGCCAGGAACTAGAGCAAAACCCCCAGATATCAGGAGCAATTGCCCATACAATTGAGGATGAGACCCTTGTATAGCTGGAGTAACTGAGAAAGAGGAAAAAAATCTCGCAGTCTAAACAGAACTCCCAGTTTCTTTGAGGCCGCCCCTAGCAACCGTTGTGATGTGAGGTTTCAGACTTTATTTTGTTTATGTGAAGGCCAAGGATGTTTATATTATTGTCAACAGGAGAGACGAGAGAACAATCGAAAGAGATATTAAAGTTAGAAGGTGTTTTTAGAGAGGGAGATTTGTAGAAGTTGAGTTTTTAAAAATTGAATTTCACAAGGTTGAGGCGACCCTCAATCGGAGATTCTATCCAGATCAGCCAGAATAGAATCGGAAAGATTAAGACGAGAGGCAATTCTGGAAAAAAGGGGAGCAGAATTGAAATGGTTGAAGAATGAAGGGTCGAGTCATCGGCATGAGAGTGAAAGAGTAAGATGTGCAGGTGAGAAGATCATTAATGAAAAGTAAGAAAAAAGTAGGAGGAACAAGACAGAACCCTGAGGAACACCACTATTAACAGAAAAAGAAGAAGGAAGTCGCTCCATCAACCACAGCCGATATTGAGGGATTTGAAGAAAGCTAGACATAAGTAAGCAAGAAGGAGAAACCAAAGGAGGGGCTTGAGAGCAGTGACGCGTGCCATACCAGGTCAAATACTTTGGATATGTCAAGCACCACGCAAGTCTCCCGTAGTTCCTGAGGGCGAAAACTATAAATCAGTTAAATAGGAAAGTATATCTTGAGAAGGAGACGTTTTCACTTTTCAACGATGCTGGCAGTCAGGAAGAAGAGAATAGAAGAGATTCCAGAACATATTACATTTTATAGCAGGAGTTAAGAAGGGTTTCAGATCTTAGATAGAATACAGGTGAGAGGTATAGGGCGATAGTTAGAGAAGGGATCAGACGGCTGCTTTTTCGGAATAGGTTGGACATGTGCGTGCTTCCAACACTGAGGGGAAAGTGTTAGTATTGAGACATAGAATATAGTTGAACTGAGGGGGGCCGCTCGGAAGCCACCGCTCCACTCAAAACTCGGGAGGGGATGCATCCGGGCCCCCCGCCTTCTAACGTTCATAGATCTCAGGAACCCATGCACCCGATCAAATGTAATCACAGGCAAGACATAGGAACCTGAGAGTAGAAGGTGGAGGAGGAGGAATGCCAAAATCGTCCAGGGTTGAGTTAGAGGAAAACAGGAGGCCGAAGAGATTGGCGTTTTCAGTTGGAGAGTTAGCAAGCAGGAAGCTATCAGATCGAATGTAAGAGGAGGGAAGGCAGATTTACAGAAATTGTTAGAGATGTTTTTGGCAGAGGCCAGAAAGATTTGTCGGTAGGAGAACCAAGGAAGTTGCGCACTTTCGTTTGATGAAAGCACGCTTTGCTCGTCGAAGAGTATCCCTGCAACAGATTCCTAGCTGAATGAAGAGTGGCGAGTGATAGGAGAGACGAGAATTTTCCACCCCGATAAGCTGTCTCTGGCTGAATGGCCAGAACTGGCACGGTGAACCATGGATTATGAGGAGAGAAAGGCTGGTACAGAAGAAGATGTAGACCTACTCATCCGTCTGGCGATTACAGCTCCCCACCTTAATGGCGAAGCCGAGAAGCCTCATCAGAGTCAAAGCAGTCGTTCAGTATAGATTTGGCCATGGGAAAAAGACGCAAGGCCCCTTAATCTTGATCAAAGTGCCCAGAAAAGCGTAGGGCGGGATGGAGCTGTTGGAGAAAGTATTAAAGTTAAGAGATATAGAAGTTGTGGTCAGATTTACCAATAGGGGCGAAGGTGGTGTATTTACAGAGAGAAGGACTAGTGGTGAAACATAGGTCAAGTCTGTTTCAGGAATTGGTTGGGACGATCCGGAATATTGTGTAGGTTCTTTGATTGAATTACTCCAGATCGTTCAAAGAATGCAGATAACAAGTTCCGGCCTCCTCTCCACCTAAATCAGTATGAGAGGATCCCAACAATTCAGTGTTGTGTATATGTTGAAATCCCCTAAATAGAGACCTCAGTATTTGGATGAAGATATAACAGTCTCGTGAGAGGAGTAATAAGATATTCAAAGAAAAATTGAAAATCTGTTCTGTTAGGAGAACAGTAGCAGAAGCTTACAAGATTATTGTAGTAGAAGGAAGAAAGAGTTTAAGCCACATCGCAGTTAGGAGATTCGAGATTCACGAGACGTGTTTCAGGAGTATTAATGTTTACATAGGCTACACTCCACCCTTCAGACAGTATAAATAGTTACATAGTTAGATACATTAAACAGGGTTAGAATTGATTCACCTTCCTCCAGGAGGTCTCAGACAAGGCAAAGGTTGAGGTTAACAGTCAGATAGGTGATATTCCACAGAGGCAAAGTTAGATTTTAAGCCGCGGATGTTGGTAAAGTTAATAGAAAGCCCACGCCTATGCAAATATGCCATCTTGCACACACACAGAACTTTCTACTACAAATAAAAACAAATAGACAAAAACAAAGAAGAAATTGGGATAAAAAATTAAACAAACTATAAAATCTAACTTGTAAAAATTAGCAATTAAAAGGAAAATTATAAAATCATTCTGCTGTTTTACGCTATAATAATTAAGTTAAACATGAATAATACCATTACTACACTTCCTGACATTCAAAACCTACAACTAAAAAAAAAAATGAAAAACTAAATCCAAAGTTAAAAAATTTAAAAAAAATATATACTACTAAACACTGAAAAACTAAAACTTAAACCTAAACAACTTAACTACACTTCCTAAAATTTATTAAAACCTACAAAAGAAAAAAAAATGAAAAAAAATTAAAACTAAAACTTATCTTTTAAAATTCCAAACTTAAACCTCGAAGAAACGAATAAATGATTAATATCACTTTGGTACAATTTAATAGAACTCTCAATTAAAACAAAACGAGATTTGAAAAAACACACACACACTTCACTAAACACAGAACACAATAACAATAATAACAATAATAACAATAACGCCAAATAAGATAAGGATAAACTTTCAATCAAGAGCACTTTCAAGTACGTCTATTCCAGAAAATTAAATACAAACACACTAAAAATAAAAATATAAATATTACTTATATATATATATATATATATATATATATATATATATATATATATATATATATATATATATATATATATATATATATATATATATATATATATATTTATACTATATATATATCTCTCTCTCTCTCTACTCTCTTCTCTCTCTGTAGAGTAAAGATGATGGTGGTGAGTGAGGAAAATCTGGGTTGTGAGATCATGTTGAATGGTGAGCAACTGGAACAAGTGTCTGAATTTAATATTTAGGTTATATGTTGGAAGAAAAATGAACGGATTATATAGATTGTAGTAGGAAAACTTGTGGAATGAGTAGGAAGGTGGCTAGTGCAATTAAATCTTTAGTGTAAAGAAAACTAAGTCTTGAGGTGCGGTAGGGTTCTGCAGCGAAGGTATCTATTATTTTTGTTGTTAATGTATAGTTTTGTGAACCTAGATGTGGAATGAGAAGGTATCAGATCTAAGGATTCAATCTGCTCAGATATGGATAATTTTAGGGGCGTGTTAGGTGTGAAAAGAATTGATAAAATGAGGAGTGAACGTGTTAGAGAGTTGTGTCGTGTGACGAAGGCGTAAATTAGAATAAAGGTGTAGTGAATAGTTAAGCATATGGAGAGAATGGATGATAGTCGGTTGGTTAAGCGGACTGCAGTGGTGAGTGTGCCCTTCAATCAAACCGACTGAGACAGCAAAAAGAAAAGTGGTCCGAGTCAGCCAAAATAATGTCTGAAGAAAGAGAATGAAGTTTATCAGGAGCAGAAGAAAAGAATAAAAGTGAGTGGCGGAGTTTGTAAGGGGTATTATCGTTTTTGCCTGGCCCAAATGTAAACCTACGTGACAACAATACCCATTGAGGACAAATCACAATCTTGTGAAGCCCTAATGTGTTTTTATTGTGACGAGCTGTCATAAAGGTATGGAGGTTTGGTAGCCTCCCAAGCTCACTTTATTCGTCATATGCGCCTTTGTCCTATTTCCAGGCATGTTACACCCTGCCCGCTGAGGTGAGAAGCGAAAGGAGGCTAAAGAATACCCATAACATATCTATATATATATATATATATATATATATATATATATATATATATACCATATATATTTATATATATATATATATATATATATATATATATATATATATATATATATATATATATATATATATATATATATATATATATATATAAGAAACTAAAATGAGCAAAATATAACTGATAGTACAGAGCGAAGAAAATATGTTTCTGTTACGTATTTTTAGATATTTTTTAGTTGTTTATAATTACTATTATGAATGTAAAAATAAAGTTTTATTTTTTATCGTATTTGTAATTTGATTTACCTAGTTTTTGGATGCGTATAATAATTCAATATTAAGATGAAAAGGGAGTAAGAAACAGTCGGAAAAATAATAATGTTTAATTCATTAATCAAAAAGTTGTTTTTATTTATCTAATTTTGTTTTAATTGCTGTAGACATATATATATTTTTAATTTCTTTTCATTTCTTGCTTTCTTAGGTATTATCGTATAAATAGATATATTTATATACATATTCTATATATATATATATATATATATATATATATATATATATATATATATATATATATATATATATATATATATATATATATATATATATATATATATATATATATATATATATATATATATATATATATATCAGTGCTACTTTGCTACCATTTTTAACTGTAAATTTTATGTTTTATTTTAGTGTCAGCTCATGAAAAGACTCGGGAAGAACTCTGAATTACGATTTGTGCTTGAAGAAATGCCTTTGCAGGAAGAACCTATTTTCGCCCTTGACCCTTATTCAGGGTGGCTTTCTTTGAACAAAAACTTGACGCTGAACAAAAGTCTGAAATTCTCACTAAAGGTTTTTTTTTTTAATTCACTTTATATTTTCTATAAATGCTTGAAATTTTGATAAAAGTTTTTCAAATCGAAAATGAAATTTTTAACTTTAGAGACAAAATTCTCTTAAAAAAAAAAAATTATATTAGCTTATATATATATATATATATATATATATATATATATATATAGTATATATATATATATATATATATATATATATATATATATATATATATATATATATATCTTATATATATATATATATATATATATATATATATATATATATATATATATATATATATATATATATATATATATATATATATATATATATATACTATATATATATATATATATATATATATATATATATATATATATAAAATAGGTTATTGCTACCGATAATGGGACTCCTAGTTTGACCTCTACTGCTGAAGTTATTATCGAAGTAGTTGACTACAATGACAATCCCCCAAAATTCTCAAGAGAAAAATATCAATCCTCAGGTAATAATAATAATAAACTTTCTAATATTGATAGGCGAAATATTTTCCGTTATTATATATTGTAATTTTTTTACTAAGCACCTAAAAGTGAGCATGGCCCCTTAATGGCTCGGTAATCCTTTGTCGAGCAACCAACGGAAAATGTATAATATTGAAAAGTTAAAATACTCATGTTTATATATAATTTCTAACAGATATTCATAATTTTTTTTTTTTACCTTTCCATCCTGACAAATAAAAGCAAAATTTAACTGTGAAATTACTGATTTGTTTTCATATTTTTGTCCATTTTACGATTTTCAAGGGAGAATCCTAAACACACAAACAGTAATTTCTCCTTAGTTATTGTTTATTTTCTTTAATTAAATGTAATAACTATTATAAACTGAACAAAAGAAAGGTTTCTCGCTTTTTGTGTTTTCAGTTTTAACATGTAAGAATGTTTACGTTTATTTGCTTTGAAATTAGACTACAACAAATTATTATTATTATTATTATTATTATTATTATTATTGTTATTGTTATTATTATTATTATTATTGTTATTATTATTATTATTATTATTAGTATTATTATTATTATTAAATTTCTTTATTACAGTAGAAGATGCTCTTCCCGGAACTGTTGTCCTAACTCTGAATGTGCTTGGACGCGACTCCCGACTCCGATTTAAAGTTTTATCTGAAGTCTGGCAACCGCAGATAGAGCTTCAACATCAAACGAGAGGTCGGGTTATATTAATCTGACCTCTTCAGCCAGGAGGAGATTTCGACCTACAACATCGTTATTACTGTCACTTTGTGAGTGCTTGTTTCATCGGCGGAAGTTGTTGAAATTGACATTATTGATGTTAATGGTATGTTTAATCATATAGAATTTTTGTATCATTATTATTATTAGTAGTAGTAGCATTAGTTTTGAAGTTGCATTACTAAATTGGTTAAATACAGAATGTCTTAAAAACTAATTTACCCTAGTAAAGAACCTAAGAACAATGTATATAAAACTGGTGTTTAGTGTAGCAAAATTTGGAAAATTGTTGGATACTAAGATCTCTAAATGTTAGAGAAAATTAGAATTATTCATCTACCAAACTGTTCATTTACTCTTTATTTTTCTCCTACGTATGCACCTTTTTGTATTTCTTTTTTCCCTCCTTATATACTTCCAAACATCTCTTTTGAAACTTCATCATATATACTTATATATACATATATATATATATATATATATATATATATATATATATATATATATATATATATATATATATATATATATATATATACTATATACTATATATACTCTCATCATATATATATATATATATATATATATATATATATATATATATATTATTTTGTTTTCAGATAACATCAATTTTATTTCCGAACCTTGTACAGGTATCATAATCTCAGAGATGTTGCCCCAGGAACTGCTTTTAAGTATCCGCATTTGACCCTGATATCCAAGTATCCTCCTCAATATTATTTATCCGGAACAGGTTCTAAATTTGTTATTGATATATCCAGGTATGAGTGTAGGGATTTTAAAGCTACTAGATAGAGAGTGCAGTCAATAACTACAATTTAGAGAGTCACTGTTTGTTCAGAGATGTCCATTTTAGATTGGCAATGTTACTTGCTCAGTCACAATTAGTGTACACTGATGTCAATGATACCAGTATTTTCCCAAGCAATTTGACATTAATGTTTCCTGGGAATTTACTCCATCTGTCTAGTTTTAATAGAATAGAATGCCACTGATCCAGATCTTGGTGAGTCATGTTCTATAAACCTCGAGTTAAAAACTATTCAGAACAAAATATTCGTGTAAACATTATAAATTAATGGTATAACGGTATGGCATATTTTGATTTCTTGAGTAAATTTATCCATATAGGCACTAGTAAACAGATTTATAATAATGCTTGTTTCACTAATGCTCGCAATTTTAATTTTCAAGTCTTTAATCAAAGAAAGATAACATATTATTAAAGAAGGGAAGTAGAGAGTTTATTGACAATGATCGTACTGCACTGGATTCTCCAGCGCAACGCAGAGTCTTGATCGCGAGAAAGAGCGATGAATTTAACAGTTCGAGCAATTGACCATGGCTCTGAAAGATTATCTTCGTCTGCTGCTAATATACTTATTTTGGTAAAAGGTATAGTGTTCATAAGATCTGTTCGAAAAATATAAGAGAAAAATATATAAACATATAACAATTCTATTTATATACTGAATTATATATATAGATATCAACTTCTAATATGTATTTCTAAATCATTGTTGAATTCTGCTTGTAAATAACTAATGTTATATATTCGCAGATGTTGTAATGATAATCTCCTGAATTTGCTGATACTTTATTTTACTGTGTTGGAAAGTTTCAAACGTAGGCTCAGACATTGTGCGGGTCCTGGCAACGTCAAGGGACTCTGGTAAAAATGCTGAGATCTCCCTATTCTATGTGTGAAATAGACCTTCCCACCTAAAGTTTGAAATTCACACCAAAGAGCATAAATTATTCTAGTCATTTACATGAAGTGGAATAGTTTCCATATACAACATTTTTATGGTGCAAATTTCCTTTTAATTTAGCATCTACATTCTCATTTCAAATTTGGCAATAATTTCCTTTCTCACACATTATATATATATATATATATACTCTATATATATCTCTATATATATATATATATATATATATATATATTTGCTGCGGAAGTATTAATTTAGCCTTAACCTTAACATATATATACTCTCTTATATATATATAGCTACCTCTTTTATACATACCGTAAATGGGGACAAATGAGTCACATGGGGACAAATGGGTCAAAATGCACTCTTTTTTTTAAATCAATGTTTTTTTGGTTTATTTAATAAATTATTTAATTTTTTTAATACCAATATTATGCTATTATAACATACAATGTAGTTTTAGGTGCAAATTAGTGCAAAAACTTATCCTATAACTCAAAAAATAGGTTTTTTGTTTCAGAAAATTACTTAAAAATTTCGGTTCAATTTTCATGAAAAAAAGTTAAACGTTGTGCACCAAAAACCTAAAGACTTATGAATATTTAGGAGGGAACATTCATTTATAACATCCCTAAGGTAAGCTATACTAAAATATATTTAAAATTCATTGCTTAGTTTTACAGCAAAATATTAATTTTTACCTTGGGGTCAAGTGGGTCACTCACTTTTTCTAACTTACAATTGGAACGACATGTCCTACATTATAGAATACACCCACTATTAGTGTCTACCCCTATGTTATAAGGTATGGGGAGTCGATTGGTGTATATTAGAAGGTGCTGGGATGCTTCCTTCTATGAGTTAGTACCCCGCCCCCCCCTTTTCTAGCACTTCCAGCATGGTATATCCTACGTCATAGAATACACCTAATATTAGTGTCTACCCCTATGTTATAAGGTATGAGGATTCGATTGATGTGTATTAGGTGCTAGGATGCTTCCTTCTATGAATTAGTAATAGACATTACCCCTACCCCCCTTTATCTAGTGCAAGTATTCAACTTTGTTATTTTTCGAGCTAGAGAGTTGAACTTGGTGTCTACCCCTATGTTTTGAGGTATGCAGAGTTGATTCCTGGTATTACTGAGTGGATCGGAGCATTCCTTAGGTCCTTTTGCACTGGTGCTGCGGTTCTCATATATTTTTGGTTTTTAACGGTTTTCTAGTTAAGCTATTCTCTTCAAACTGGTTACCGTGGTTGTTGAAGGTGCCGCCTGCCTGGGCCCAAGGTTTCCCGCCGCCACGTCCAAGAAGGGGAGGGGATCTGAGCCCCCAAAACCAGGAAAAGGACTTAGAAGGTTGAAATTTGGTGAGTGAATAGAAGAGAATAAATGAAATAGAGTAATGAGTTTGTGCCGGAGCCGGAGTTTG
>JABUQX010146051.1:10000-13485 GCA_015478945.1 Trachelipus rathkii
GGCAGATCCTACAGTAAAACAAATTATATATTTGGAATCAGCCGAAAATTCTAAGGATGGGATTTAACTTGAAGTAAAAAAAAAATTTTTTTAACTAAAGGAATACCCTAGGGTAAACCGCAAAGATGGCAGGAGTCGGGGTCTCTCGGCCTCCCGGTGGACGACGGGGGGGACTAATCCCCCCTCCGGGGATGGTCTCCGGAACCCCCGCTCTTTGGTCTTTGGGTGTCGCGGGGGTTCCTCCGACCATCCCTCCGGGGTATGAAACGTCCCCCTCTGTCCCCCGTCGGCTCGAAGCCCCCTAAAAAAAAACTTAAAATTTTCCAAAAACAATTATTTCGCAAATTTGGGGGCTCAGAGCCACGACGAAGGGGATGAAAGTTTGACCTGTCAGGCCCCACGACATAGCAAAACGAGGCTCCAGTGAGAGGGATAAATACCCAAATAATCCACCCACTCATATCTTTGATTTAAGTGGATCTTTACTTTCAAAAAAAAAAGTTAAATCCCATCCTTAAATTTTCGGCTTCTAATTTTACAGCAGGATCTGCCATTCTCCTAACCGCGCAATGATCTGATTATATATAGCAACAACAATAACGTATATATATATATATATGGCAGCAACATAATATATATATATGTAGCATATATATAACTACTTCTAACTATATATAATAACTTAACATATATATATATATATATATATATATATATATATATATATATATATATATATATATATAACTCTTGTATATATATATATATATATATATATATATATATATATATATATATATATTCAATACTTTCAAAATCAAAAAAATCAATAATAATGAAATAACAATCTAAATATATAAAAAAGGCTCTAGTAATGAAGATGTGTTGCTTCACATTTATTCGTTCAGTCACTATGATCTGGATAGTCGTAGGCTGAGCATTGCCCCTATCTGCTTAATTTATATGATAAAAATATCGTCGATTGCATATAAATATATATAGCGAGAGAGAGAGAGAGCGAGAGACGCGAAATTAAAAACCAACCAAACTTTTAACTCGTTACTTACTGGTCACAATCTTAAATTTTGCCTATATATATATATATATATATATATCACTTTATATATAAAAATTATATATATATATATATATATATATATATATATATATATATATATATATATATATATATATATATATATATATAAAATATTTTAATAGAGGAAAGATGCACTAACCACATTAATCTTCAGTAAAAATCTTACCTAAATGAAAAATAAGTATACTATAGTTAAACTATAGGTCTATAGGTAAACCTTTCGACGAATATATATTCTTGTCAGACTCCTAAATAAGGACAAGGAAAAATTATAAGATAAAAATAAAGGTAAAACTCGCTATTTAAAAGAAGAAACAAATTCGACCTACCTTAAATTAACTTAATATATTCAATGATTAAATACGGCCCTATAATAAAGCTTAATAAACTGAAAAACACCCACCTCTGTTACAATGAAGACGAATTCCTCTTTTATTCCAGTTTCCACAAATATAAATGAAAATTTCTACTTTGTTTATTTAGCTACCATTGTAGCAATAAGATATAACAGGAGATATATATTACTTTAACGCTAAATAGGGAGGGAATATACACCCTCCATACATAAACCCAGGGAACCCTCCCCGGGCCCGGACACTGAACCCTGTGTTCTCCTTCAGGTTCCTATTCCTCCCCACTTATGTTCCACCTGCAGAGGAAACCTACCAACTCCCTTGAATGTTTATTTAATAAATATTATTTATGGCCAAATACGACCATCCCCTACCATTGAAAAGAGAGAAACAAAAATTAGTAAAGAAAGAATAATAAAAAGGTGCTCTTATACATATCTTAAGAGCATAAGGAACATGCAGTACGTGTAAAAAGTGTTCTCCAACAAACAAACACAGTGATGGAAATATATAAGCAAAAGCCCGGTTGCAGACAACATGCTGAAAAAACAAAAACAAAAAACTTTCATTCAATGAAAATTTTTTTCAATTTAAATTTAAATTTAAATTAAAATTTTTTGTATTTGCTAAACATTATTCCTACCAGCATAGAATTAATTTTATTTAAAGTTTTAATATTTTAAATCTAGTAGATAGAGTGTAGAGGACAAATTTTTTTTAATTTATTTATTTATTTATTTATTTATTTATTTTGTTTAATAATTAATAAAACGTTAATTTTTCTCGTAGTTTTAGTTTAGAAATCTGATGAGGACAACCTAAGGTCGAAAGTTTGACCTATTATAAATTTTTTATTTTATTTTCCATTCGGGTGATTTTAGGATATATATATATATATATATATATATATATATATATATATATATATATATATATATATATATAACTATATCTTATATATATATATATATATAATATATATATATATATATATATATATATATATATATATATATATATATATATATATATATATATATATATATATATATATATATATATATATATATATATATAAAATATTTATATATAATATATATATAATATAATATATATATATATATATATATATATATATATATATATATATATATATATATAAATATATATATATATATATATAATATATATATATATATATATATATATATATATATATATATATATATATATATAACTATATATATATATGTATATATATATATATATATATATATATATATATAAAGTAGAACTTAAGAACGTAACTGGCAAAGAGTTGATAGTTTTATGAGCAGCTATATAGATGATAATAAGAAACACACATGATTTTTTGTAATAATTGTAGTATTCAAAAATATAGATAGGTTGTTGGAGCCACCGGTGATCGTGTTCTCCTCGATTATATATTTGTAAAACTGTAAAGTTAATGGAGAAATATTGTTTATTGGATGTGAAATCTTGAGAGGAGAAGTGTGGGGTATATCCGATAACTATTTACTAATAGTAAAGATAAAAGTGAAAGAAGGGAGGAAGAAAAGACTAGAATTTATAAGGAAAGTAGAAGTTATAAGAGTAAGAATATAAAAAAGGTAAGTATATCCGGTCTTTTTCCCTTTGATGGTGCAAATAAATATGTGTTTTTTTTCTGGTGTTTGTTTCATATATTGTTATTATATGATACTATCAATAAATTTGAGTGTTAATAAGCAGGTTAAATAGTTTTTTTTTTAAAAGGTAATTAATTTTTAAAAATATCGTACTTTTTAAAGAATCTTACGTTTGGCAGCGCCCGAGACGAATTGACGTTCGGGATATCTTTTGAAGTGGAAAAATCCTCCCTTAAAAATAAATAGTGTTACGTTAAAGTTGATACATATAGGTTAGGTTGAAATTTACTGCATCGTAGATTAATATAGGTTAGGTTGCGTTTCAATGCATCGTCAATAATAGTAGGTTAGGTTGCGTTTTACTGACCGCTAAGTTCAGGTTTT
>JABUQX010146053.1:0-16109 GCA_015478945.1 Trachelipus rathkii
CAATACTAATAAATAGATAAATTAAAACCATACTAACTGATGAAAAAATATAAAATTGGCCTAATGAATACTCCTCCAACCACTTCGCAAATCTACTAATCGGTGTTTCAACAAGAAAAAGAACAAATGCGCAAGGGTGGTTGTTTCCAAATAAAATGTCGTCACTTAATGCGCGAAGGAAAAGCACGAACAATCAAGGTGAAGACCTGAGGAGGTATCCGCACTCGACTTGGTACTGTCGATAACTGATGAAACCGAAGGCTCTCTCGCTCTTTTATACTGTTTAAACGATTATGTCAGCAAATTCCAAAGTGCGATTTTCGTGCTTAGACCTTCGAATTATATCAGTTCCATTCGAAACGTCATTATATCGGGTCCAACGATAGTTAATACAATAAAAAGAACAGGCTTAACGCTTTCAAATACCATATTCTTAAGCTTAAACTATCGTTAACCCGATTATGACGTCATATAGTGTTAAGCTTAAGCTATCGTCAAACCGATTATGACGTCATATGTTTCTATAATTATAATTATTTTTTTTGGTTATCTTCGAAAAAAAGTTCGCTTAAGGAACGAAAAATTTATTTTGCACCATCTTCCGAGAAGTAAAAAGTAACGTTATTTCGTGCTTTCGCTTTGCGCGAGATTCGTATATTTACCGAAAAATAATAATTTACTACTATTTTTTTTAATTTTTTTTAATTTAGTCACCCTAAAAAATGAATTAATAAAGAAAATGGTATTTTGTGGGAGACTAAAAAAAAAAAAGAATAATTGCATTAAACAAAATTAAATAAATTAATATTTTTCGGTTTCGCGCGAAAGCACGAAATAACGTTACTTTTTACTTAAAGGGAGATGGTGCAAAATAAATTTTTCGTTCCTTACGCGAGTTTTTTTTCGAGGGATGTGAAATTTTAGATTTTCGCAGTTAGACCTTCGACCTATCAAAAGCGGAAAGAGTAGAAAATTAATCACGTTAGTTAGCGCAGGGGTCTCTACTTCGGCGAGAATTCCCCACCATTTATCTTCATGCTCCGAACTGTTAAAAAAATGCAGCAAAATACAACGTTACCGAAGAGCTGATAGACCACCCAGACCGTTTATTATCCACCGAAGTTTATCAACGGAATCAAAAACCGCTCTTGAAATTGGTTCAAGAATTTTGCTCGACGGAACTTAAACCAACTCCCGCGAACAATTTCAATAAACTTCTTCACGAAAAAGGAATTTTGTGATATAAAACTGGATTTTAAAATTAAAAACTTTATAAAAATAGTAAATTAAAAATTATTTTTTAGTAAATAAATTTTTTTAATAAAAGAAATAGCGCACCGACTAATTTTTCTTTATAAAGGCGAAACCTTTCGACCTTTTCTTCTTTTCCTCCATCGCCTGCAATTATGACCCACCAAAAATTAGTTAGTTAATTCCGCGAAAATGACGAACCTGTCGATTATAATATTAATATTGTTCCTTCAATCAACCTTGGGCTCGGACACCGCCAAAGAAATTGAAAAGAGAGAAGTTTGCAGAAGCGCAAACTCTTATTTCCAAGGTGGAGTGCTTCTCAATAATTTAACGAGAAAAAGACTCCGTTTTAAAATAAATATATCTGAGAAATGTGGACGAAAGTCGTCGAGGAGACTGGCATTTAGTTTGAAAAAACACGAGGCTCGTCCCATATATTATATAGAAGACTTTGACTTTATGGATGTTGAAATGCGCGACAACGAAATCATTTATATGATCTTCGATAACAAAACGCTATACGTTGGACTAGAGGGAACATTCGATCCGTATCGTTTTGGGGTGGTGTATACAGAATGTGGTCAAACTGGGCGAGAAGATTGTGTCGTTTACCATATCAGCGCACCGCCGACATATATCGACAAGTTCGGACGAATGGTCACGCTTAATCATAATGACCTAGGCATACATCAATACAATTTCCTGAAAGCCTGGGGGTGTTGCGTGGACATCTGCGTCTTCGCGAGCGAAGAAGAAGCAAAATTGCCGTTTAAAACCTTTCTTTATCATGATTTCATAAATAAATTTGGTAAAGCTATGGTGATAATTTATATTCGATGTATAAAAAATATTTTTGAGTTCAATTTAGTTTCATTTCTACCTAATCGCACCGTGAAGTATTTTTTGATGTCTTTATTTGATTCAATTACACAAAAAAAGCATTTCAAGATTTACATTCATATTTTCACGTGGGTTTTGTTTCAATATCCGTGAGATTTGTTTTCTTTTTAACATAAACCGCACGTTGTACTTAAATATCACGTGATTTTTATCTTACGCGAGATTTTCTTTTTATCTCAAATAATTTCTACGAAGGGTTTGTTTTAATGAGCGTGAAAATCGTTTCTCTTTTAACAAAATCGCAAGTTTCGTACGAAAAACAGAAATATTCCGCGAGTGTTTTATTACATCGTTAAAAAATGTGATTTTTAGAGGGAAAAACTAGAAGTTCGATTAAACCGGTGAAATTACCACGTGAGGTTTTCCTTTTGTGCCGTTACAAATTCGCCCGAGGACTCGAATGAAACCTCACGCTTGGTTTTCGTTTTTTCAAAAATAATTTCCACCCCGATTTCGTTTTAATGCGCGCGAGAATCGTTTCTTTTTTAACAACACCGCGAGTTTCGTACGAAGAACAGGAATTTTACACGAATTTTATATTTTATCGTAGAAAAAGTGATTTTTTGTAAGGAAATACGTTGAGGTAAATTAATGAAATTTCCACGCAAGGTTTTAATTCTTTGGCGTATAAAAATTCACTGAGGACTCGATGGAAAATCTCACGCGGGGTTTTCGTTTTTTCGCAAATAATCTCCACGCGGGGTTTGTTTTAAGGCGGGCGAGAATCGTTTCTTTTTTTTTTAACAAAACCGTGAGTTTCGTATGGAAAATAAGAATTTTTACACGAATTTTTTATTTTACCGTAGAAAAAGTGTTCCTTTTTAAGGAAAACTATACGATGAGGTAAATTATGGAATATTCCACGCGAGGGTTTCCTTTTTTGGCGTTTAAAAATCCACCGAGGACTCGATGGGAAATCTCACGCGAGGTTTTCGTTTTTTTAGCAAATATTCCACGCGAGATTTGGTTTAAGGCGCGCGAGAATTTTCTTTATTTTTTAAGAAAACCGCGAGTTTCGTACGAAATATAGGAATTTTACCCAAATTTTATATTTTATCGTAAAAAAAGTGTTTTTTTTAAGGAAAAACTATACGTTGAAGTAAATTAATGAAATTTCAACGCGAGGTTTTAATTCTTTGGCGTATAAAAATTCTCCGAGGACTCGATGGAAAATCTCACGCGAGGTTTTCGTTTTTTCGCAAATAATTTCCACGTGGGGTTTGTTTTAATGCGCGTGAGAATCGTTTCTTTAATTTTTAACAAAACCACGAGTTTCGCACGAAAAATAGGAATTTTACACGAATTTTATATTTTATCGTAGAAAAAGTGTTTTTTTTAAGGAAAACTATACGTTGAAGTAAATTAATGAAATTTCCACGCGAGGTTTTAATTCTTTGGCGTATAAAAATTCTCCGAGGACTCAATGGAAAATCTCTCGCGAGGTTTTCGTTTTTCCGCAAATAATTTTCACGTGGGGTTCGTTTAAATGCTCGTGAGAATCGTTTCGTTTTTAACAAAACTGCGAATTTCCTACGAAAAATAGGAAAATTACACGAATTTTATATTTTAACGTAAGAAAAGTGACCTTTTTTAAGGAAAACTATACGTTGGCATAGATTAAGGAAATTTTCACGTGAGGTTTTCCTTTTTTGGCATATAAAAATCAACCAAATACTCAATGGAAAATCTCACGCGAGGTTTTCGTTTTTCCGCAAATAATTTTCACGTGGGGTTCGTTTAAATGCGCGTGAGAATCGTTTCGTTTTTAACAAAACTGCGAATTTCCTACGAAAAAAAGGAAAATTACACGAATTTTCTTTTTTATCGTAATAAAAGTGACTTTTTTAAGGAAAACTATACGTTGGCATAGATTAATGTAATTTTCACGTGAGGTTTTCCTTTTTTGGCGTATAAAAGTAAACCAAACACTCAATGGAAATTCTCACGTGAGGTTATCGTTTTTCCGCAAATAATTTCCACGTGGGGTTCGTTTTAATGCGCGTGAGAATCGTTTCTTTTTTAACAAAACCACGAATTTCATACGAAAAATAGGGATTTTATACGAATTTTATTTTTTATCGTAATAAAAGTGACTTTTTTAAGGAAAACGTTGGCATAGATTAATGAAATTTTCACGTGAGATTCGGTTTAGCACGCGTATAAAAAATGTCGAAAGACGAAAAACACAAAACCTACGTAGAATTTATCGCTCGTGAATTTTGGTGAATTCGAAGAAAAACACAAACTATACGTTTTAACCGAACCAGGCAAAATATTACGTAGAATTTGTTCCGTTTGCGTGTAAAAAGAGTGTTTTTCGTAGATCTCTAACGAATCCAACAACACCTAACCTAACCTAACCTAACCCTAACCTAACCTAACCCTAAACTAACCTAACCTAGCCTAACTAACCTAACCTAACCTAGTAAGCTTCATGATGCCTGGCCTGGCCTGGCCTGGCCTGGCCTGGCCCTATATATTGCCTGGCCTGGCCTGGCCTGGCCTGGCCTGGCCTGGCCTGGCCCTGGCCTGGCCTGGCCTGGCCTGGCCTGGCCTGGCCTGGCCTGGCCTGGCCTGATGCCTGGCCTGGCCTGGCCTGGCCTGGCCTGGCCTGGCCTGGCCTGGCCTGGCCTGGCCTGGTGGCCTGGCCTGGCCTGGCCTGGCCTGGCCTGGCCTGGCCTGGCCTGGCCTGGCCTGGCCTGGCCTGGCCTGGCCTGGCCTGGCCCTGGCCTGGCCTGGCTCGGCCTGGCCTGGCCTGGCCTGGCCTGGCCTGGCCTGGCCTGGCCTGGCCCTATATGGCCTGGCCTGGCCTGGCCCTATATATTACCTGGCCTGGCCTGGCCTGGCCTGGCCTGGCCTGGCCTGGCCTAGCCTGGCTTTAGCCACAACCTAGCCTGGCTGGCCTGGCCTGGCCCTAGCTCTTCAACCTGGCCTGGCCTGGCCTGGCCTGGCCTGGCCTAGCCTGGCCTGGCCTAACCTATAACTTAACCTAACCTGGCCTAACCCCTACAAGCTGGCCTGGCTTCTAGCAACCTAACCTGGCCTGGCCCTGGCCTGGCCTGGCTCAGCTGGCCTGACACAACTGGCCTGGCTAACCTGGCCTAACTAGCCACAACCTAGCCTAGCCTAACCCTGAGCCTGGCCTGGCCTGACCTGGCCTAACCTAGCCTAGCCTAAACCTAGCCTAACTAACCTAACCCTGGCCTAGCCTAACCTAACCTAACAACCTAGCCTAGCCTAACCTAACCCTGGCCTAACCTAGCCTAACCTAATAGCCTGGCTTGCTTCTAGCAAGGTATGATGCCTGGCCTGGCCTGGCCTAATATATTATATGAAAACCTGGCCTGATCAACTTGGCTCTTACAATAACCTAACCTAACCTAGCCTAGCCTAACCTAACCTAGCCTAACCTAACCTAACCTATTTAACCTAACCTAACTAACCCTAACCTACTAACCTAACCTGGCCTAACCTAACCTAACCTAACCCTATTTATCCCAACCTAGCCTAGCCTAGCCTGGCACCTGGCCTAGGCTAACTTACGCAACTAACCTAACCTAGCCTAGCCTAGCCTAGCCTAGCCTGGCCTAGCCTGGCCTGGCCTGGCTTAACCTGGCCTAATGGCCTGGCCCTGGCTTCTTCTTCTTTGCTTCTTCTTCTACCTAACCTAACCTAGCCTGGCCTGGCCTGGCCTGGCCTGGCCTGGCCTGGCCTGGCCTGGCCTGGCCTGGCCTGGCCTGGCTGGCCTGGCCTGGCCTGGCCTAGCTGGCCTGGCCCACCTGGCCTGGCCTAGCCTGGCCTGGCCTGGCCCCTGGCCTAGCCTGGCCTGGCCTAACCTAACCTAACCTCCTGGCCTGGCCTGGCCTGGCCTGGCCTGGCCTGGGCCTGGCCTGGCCTGGCCTGGCCCTATATTGATGCCTGGCCTGGCCTGGCCTGGCCTGGCCTGGCCTGGCCCTGGCCTGGCCTGGCCTGGCCTGGCCTGGCCTGGCCTGGCCTGGCCTAGCCTGGCTGAAGCTAGGCTGCAGTGGCTATTTCGGCCTGGCCTCAAGCCTGGCCTGGCCTGGCTGGCCTGGCCCCTGGCCTGGCCTGGCCTGGCCTGGCCTGGCTGGCCTGGCCTGGCCTGGCCTGGCCTGGCCTGGCCTGGCCTGGCCTGGCCTGGCCTGGCCTGGCCTGGCCTGGCTAACCTAACCTGGCCTAGCCTAACCTAACCTCATCTAACCTGGCCTAACCTGGCCTAACCTAACCTATTCAGCCTGCCTGGCAAGGTATGATGCCTGGCCTGGCCTGGCCTAACCTGGCCTGGCCCAACCTGGCCCACAACCTGGCCTGCCTAACTAGCCTAGCCTGGCACAAGCCTTACAACCTAGCTAACCTACAACCTGAACCTGGCTGGCCTAACCTGGCCTGGCCTGGCTGGCACAGCCTAACCTAACCCTGGCCTAGCTGACACAACTAGCTGGCCTAGCCTAAACACAGCCACAACCTAACCTAACTGACCCAGCCTAGCCTAACCTAGCCTAACCTAACCTAACCTAACCTAACCTGACACAACCCTATTCAACCTAACTGAAAACCTAATACAACCTGGCACAGACCTGGCCTGGCTTGCTGGCCTGGCCTCTTCTTGTGGCCTGTGGCCTGGCCCTGGCCTGGCCTAGCCCTGGCCTAGCCTAGCCTAGCCTAGCCTAGCCTGGCCTGGCCCTGGCCCTGGCACGGGCCTGGCCTGGCCTGGCCTGGCCTGGCCCCTGGCCTGGCACGGCCTGGCCTATTTCAGCCTGGCACAACTAGCCTTCTCCTAGCCTAGCCTGGCCTGGCCTGTGCCCTGGCCTGGCCTGACCTAGCTGGCCTGGCCTAGCCTAGCCTAGCCTAGCCTAACCTAGCCTGGCTCTTCAACCTGGCCTGGCCTGGCCTGGCCTGGCCTGGCCTGGCCTAAGCCTGGCCTGGCCTGGCCTGGCTGGCTGGCCTGGCCTGGCCTGGCTCTGGCCTGGCCTGGCCTGGCTGGCCTCAGCCTGGCCTGGCTGCTTCTGGCCTGGCCTGGCCTGGCCCTGGCCTGGCCCTGGCCTGGCCTGGCCTGGCCTGGCCTGGCCTGGCCTGGCCTGGCCTGGCCTGGCCTGGCCTGGCCTGGCCTGAGCCTGGCCTGGCCTGCCTGGCCCCTGGCCTAGCCTAGCCTGGCACAACCTGGCCTGGCCTGGCCTGGCCTGGCCTGGCCTGGCCTGGCCTGGCCTGTGGCTGGCCTGGCCTGGCCTGAAGCCTGGCCTGGCCTATTTTCTTCTGGCCTGGCCCTGGCCTGGCCTGGCCTGGCCTGGCCCTATATATTGTGGCCTGGCCTGGCCTGGCCTGGCCTGGCCTGGCCTGAGCCTGGCCTGGCCTGGCTGGCCTGGCCTCTTTGCCCCTGGCCTGGCTGGCCTGGCCTGGCCTGGCTGGCCTGGCCTGGCCTCGGCCTGGCTTCTGGCCTGGCCTGGCTGTGCTTCAGCCTGGCCTGGCCTGGCCTGGCCTGGCCTGGCCTGGCCTGGCCTGGCCCTATATATTATTACGGCCTGGCCTGGCCTGGCCTGGCCTGGCCTGGCCTGGCCTGGCCGCCTGGCCTGGCCTGGCCTGGCCTGGCCTGGCCTGGCCTGGCCTGGCTGGCCCTGGCCTGGCCTGATTCCGCCCCGCCCTGGCTGGCCTGGCCGGCCCTGGCCTGGCCCCGGGCCTGGCCTGGCCTGGCCAGCCCTGGCCGGCAGCCCCTGGCCTGGCCTGGCTGGCCTCAGCCTGGCCTGGCCTGAGCCCTGGCCTGGCCTGAGCCTGGCTCTTACAGCCTAGCCTGGCCTGGCCCTGGCCTGGCCTGGCCTGGCCTTCCTGGCCTGGCCTGGCCTGGCCTGGCCTGGCCTGGCCTGCAGCCGCTTCCTATGAGAGCCTTCAGTTTGCCTGGGCTGGAAGGGCACTGGCCTGGCCCCTCGCCTGGCCTCGCCTGGCCTCTGGCCTGGCTGGCCTGGCCTGGCCTGGCCGGCCTGGCCTGGCCTGGCCTAGCCTGGCCTGGCCCTGGCTGGCCCCTGGCCTGGCCTGGCTAGCCTCTTCTTCAGCCTGGCCTCGCCTGGCCTGCCTGGCCTGGCCTGGCCTGGCCTGGCCTGGCCCTATATATTTCCTGACCTGGCCTGGCCTGGCCTGGCCTGGCCTGGCCTGGCCTGGCCTGGCCTGGCCTGGCCTGGCCTGGCCTGGCCTGGCCTGGCCTGGCCTGGCCTGGCCTGGCCTGGCGTGGCCTGGCCTGGCCTGGCCTGGCCTGGCCTGGCTCAACCTGGCCTGGCCTGGCCCTGGCTGGCCTGCCTGTGGCCTGGCTTCAGCTGCTAGCCTGGCCTGGCCTATTCTTCAGCTGGCCTCAGCCTGGCCTGGCACAGCCTGGCCTGGCCTGGCCTGGCCTGGCCTGGCCTGGCCTGGCCCTGGCCTGTTTCTTCTTCAGCCTGGCCTGGCCTGGCCTCGCCTGGCCTGGCCTGGCCCTGGCCTGGCCTGGCCTGGCCTGGCCTATGATGCCTGGCCTGGCCTGGCCTGGCCTGGCTTCTTCTTCTGCCTGGCCTAGCCTGGCCCTAGCTAGCCTAGCCTGGCCTGGCCTGGCCTGGCCTGGCCTGGCCTGGCCTGGCCCTGGCCTGGCCTGGCTGGCCTGGCCTGGCCTGGCCTGGCCTGGCCTGGCCTGGCCTGGCCCTGGCCTGGCCTGGCCTGGCCTGGCCTGGCCTGCTGCGCTGGCTGTTTCTTCTGGCCTGGCCCACAGCCTGGCCTAGCCTGGCCTGGCCTGGCCTGGCCTGGCCTGGCCTGGCCCGGCCTGGCGTGGCCTGGCCCTGGCCTGGCCTGGCGTAGCCTGGCCGAGCTGGGCCTGGCTGGCGGCCAGTTCCTTTCTTAGCGTCTCCTGGCCTGGCCTGGCTCTACGCCAGGCCCTGGTCTGGCTGCCTGGCCTGGCCCAGCCCTGGCCTAGCCTAGCCTGGCCTGGCCTGGCTTCTTCTTCTTCTTCTTCAGCCTATTCTTCTTCTTCTTCTAAGCTTCTTCTGCCCAGCCTAGCCTAGCCTAGCCTATTCCAATTTGTAGTTCAGACCTGTATGGCCTGGCCTGGCCCTCGGCCTGGCCTGGCCTGGCCTGGCCTGGCCTGGCCTGGCCTGGCCTGGCCTGGCCTGGCCTGGCCTGGCCTGGCCTGGCCTGGCCTGGCCCTGGCCTATTTGCCTGGCCTGGCCTGGCTCGCCTGGCCTGGCCTGGCCCTCGCCCTGGCCTGGCCCTGGCTGGCCTGGCCTGGCCTGGCCTGGCCTGGCCTGGCCTGGCCTGGCCTGGCCTGGCCTGGCCTGGCCTGGCCTGGCCTGGCCTGGCTGGCCTGGCCTGGCCTGGCCTGGCCTGGCCTGGCCTGGCCTGGCCCCGCTGGCCTGGCCTGGCCTGGCCTGGCCTGGCCTGGCCTGGCCTGGCCTGGCCTGGCCTGGCCTGGCCTTGCCAGCCTGGCCTGGCCTGGCCTGGCCTGGCCTGGCCTGGCCTGGCCTGGCCTGGCCTGGCCTGGCCTGGCCTGGCCTGGCCTGGCCTGGCCTGGCCTGGCTGGCCTGGCTCTTCAGCCTGGCCTGGCCTGGCCCTGGCCTAGCCTAAGCCTGGCCCTCTTCTTCAGCCTGGCCTGGCCTAGCCTGCTAGCCCTGGCCTGGCCTGGCCTGGCCTGGCCCTGGCCTGGCCTGGCCTGGCCTGGCCTGGCCTGGCCTGGCCTGGCCTGGCCTGGCCTGGCCTAGCCCTGGCCTGGCCCCTGGCCTGGCCTGGCCTGGCCTGGCCTGGCCTGGCCTGGCCTGGCCTGGCCTGGCCCAGCCTGGCCTGGCCTGGCCTGGCCTGGCCTGGCCTGGCCTGGCCTGTTAAGGTATGATGCCTGGCCTGGCCTGGCCTGGCCTGGCCTGGCCTTTTTCCTGACCTGGCCTGGCCTGGCCTGGCCTGGCCTGGCCTGGCCTGGCCCCGCCTCCTTGCCTGGCCTGGCCTGGCCTGGCCTGGCCTGGCCTGGCCTGGCCCTGGCCTGGCCTGGCCTGGCCTGGGCCTGGCCTGGCCTGGCCTGGCCTGGCTGGCCTGGCCTGGCCTGGCCTGGCCTGCCTGGCCTGGCCTGGCCTGGCCTGGCCTGGCCTGGCCTCTCTCTCCAAATCTAGCTGGCTGGCTTGCAAGCCTGGCCTGGCCTGGCCTGGCCTGGCCCTATATATTATCCTGGCCTGGCCTGGCCTGGCCTGGCCTGGCCTGGCCCTGGCCTGGCCTGGCCTGGCCTGGCCTGGCCTGGCCTGGCCTGCCTGGCCTGGCCTGGCCTGGCCTGGCCTGGCCTGGCCTGGCCTGGCCTGGCCTGGCCTGGCCCTGGCCTGGCCTGGCCTGGCCTGGCCTGGCCTGGCCTGGCCTTCTTGGCCTGGCCTGGCCTGGCCTGGCCTGGCCTGGCCTGGCCTGGCCTGGCCTGGCCTGGCCTGGCCTGGCCTGGCCCTATATATTATTACATGGCCTGGCCCCTGGCCCTGGCCTGGCCTGGCCTGGCCTGGGGCCTGGCCTGGCCTGGCCTGGCCTGGCCTCTGGCCTGGCCTGGCCTGGCCTGGCCCTATATGCCACTGGCCTGGCCTGGCCTGGCCTGGCCTGGCCTGGCCTGGCCTGTTTCTTGGCCTGGCCTGGCCTGGCCCCGCCTCCTTGCGTGCTCCTGGGTGTCTGCCTGGCCTGGCCTGGCTAGCCTGGCCACTGGCCTGGCCTGGCCTGGCCTGGCCTGGGCCTGGCCTGGCCTGGCCTGGCCTGGCCTGGCCTGGCCTGGCCTGGCTGGCCTGGCCTGGCCTGGCCTGGCCTGGCCTGGCCTAGCCCCTGGCTAGCCTATTCTCTAAATGATAAAATCTTTTCTCTTCTTACCTTTCTTCTCCTGTTTGGCTGGCCTGGCCTGGCCTATTTCTTCATTTCCTTCTTCAGCCCCTGGCCTGGCCTAGCCTGGCCTGGCCTGGCCTAGCCTGTGGCCTAGCCTGGCTTCTTCTTCTTCTTGGCAGCCTGTTTCAGCCTGCCTGGCCTGTTTCTTCTGGCTGGCCTGGCCCTGGCCCTAGCTGACTGGCCTGGCCTGGCCTGGCCTCTTTCTTCTTCAGCCTGGCCTGGCCCTGTGGCCTGGCCTGGCCTAGCCTGGCTGGCCTGGCCTGGCCTGGCCTAAGCCTGGCTGGCCTGGCCTGGCCTCTTTCAGCCTCTTCAGCCTAACCTGGCCTAGCCCTAGCCTAGCCCTGGCCTAGCCTAGCTCTTCTTCTGGCCTAGCCTGGCCTGGCTGGCCTGGCCTGGCCTGGCCTGGCCTGGCCTGGCCTGGCCTGGCCTGGCCTGGCCTGGCCTGGCCTGGTGGGCCTGGCCTGGCCTGGCCTGGCCTGGCCTGGCCTGTGGCCTGGCCTGGCCTGGCCTGGCCTGGCCTGGCCTGGCTGGGCTCGCCCTGGCCTGGCCTGGCCTCGCCTGGCCTGGCCTGGCCCTGGCCTGGCCTGGCCTGGCCTGGCTGGCCTGGCCTGGCCTGGCCTGGCCTGGCCTGGCCTGGCCTGGCCTGGCCGTGCGTGGCGTGGCCTGGCCTGGCCTGGCCTGGCCTGACCTGGCCTGGCCTGGCCTGGCCTGGCCTGGCCTGGCCTGGCCTGGCCTGGCCTGGCCTGGCCTGGCTGGCCTGGCCTGGCCTGGCCCCGCCTCCTTGGCCTGGCCTGGCCTGGCCTGGCCTGGCCTGGCCTGGCCTGGCCTGGCCTGGCCTGGCCTGGCCTGGCCTGGCCTGGCCTGGCCCTGGCCTGGCCTGGCCTGGCTGGCCTGGCCTGGCCTGGCCTGGCCTGGCCTGGCCCCGCCTCCTTGCGTGCTGGCCTGGCCTGGCTGGCTGGCCTGGCCTGGCCTGGCCTGGCCTGGCCTGGCCTGGCCTGGCCTGGCCTGGCCTGGCCTGGCCTGGCCTGGCCTGGCCTGGCCTGGCCTGGCCTGGCCTGGCCTGGCCTGGCCTGGCCTGGCCTGGCCTGGCCTGGCCCTGGCCTGGCCTGACACAGCCTGGCCTATTTCTTCTTCAGCCTGGCCCTGGCCTGGCTGGCCTGGCCTGGCCTGGCCTGGCCTGGCCTGGCCTGGCCTGGCCTGGCCTGGCCTGGCCTGGCCTGGCCCCCTGGCCCCCTGGCCCCTGGCCCCCTGGCCCCCTGGGCCTGGCCTGGCCTGGCCTGGCCTGGCCTGGCCTGGCCTGGCTGGCCTGGCCTGGCCTGGCCTGGGCCTGGCCTGGCCTGGCCTGGCCTGGCCTTGGCCTGGCCTGGCCTGGCCTGGCCTGGCCTGGCCTGGCCTGGCCTGGCCTGGCCTGGCCGGCCTGGCCTGGCCTGGCCTGGCCTGGCCTGCCCTGGCCCGGGCCTGGCCTGGCCTGGCCTGGCCTGGCCTGGCCTGGCCTGGCCTGGCCTGGCCTGGCCTGGCCTGGCCTATTTGGCCTGGCCTGGCCTGTGGCCTGGCTGGCCCTGGCCTAGCCTGGCCTGGCCTGGCCCTCTTCTTATTTCAGCCTGGCCTGGCTTCAGCCTGGCCTGGCCTGGCTGCCACAGCCTCTTTAGCCTGGCCTGGCCCTATTTCTTCTGCCTAGCCTGGCCTAGCAGCCTGGCCTGGCTGGCCTGGCTCAGCCTGGCCTGGCCTGGCCTGGCCTGGCCTCTCTCTCCAAATGGCCTGGCCTGGCCTGGCCTGGCCTGGCCTGGCCTGGCCTGGCCCAATATTCCTGGCCTGGCCTGGCCTGGCCTGGCCTGGCCTGGCCTGGCCTGGCCTGGCCTGGCCTGGCCTGGCCTGGCCTGGCCTGGCCTGGCCTGGCCTGGCCTGGCCCTGGCTGCGCCTGGCCTGGCTGGCCTGGGCCTGGCCCCTG
This sequence comes from Trachelipus rathkii, assembly GCA_015478945.1. Taxonomy (NCBI): domain Eukaryota; kingdom Metazoa; phylum Arthropoda; class Malacostraca; order Isopoda; family Trachelipodidae; genus Trachelipus; species Trachelipus rathkii. The sequence goes on from JABUQX010146053.1 coordinate 12,962, forward strand.
GCCTGGCCCTCAGCCTGGCCTGGCCTGGCCTGGCCTGGGCCTGGCCTGGCCTGGCCTGGCCTGGCCTGGCCTGGCCTGGCCTGGCCCTGGCCTGGCCTGGCCTGGCCTGGCCTGGCCTGGCCTGGCCTGCCTGGCCTGGCCTGGCCTGGCCTGGCCTGGCCTGGCCTGGCCTGGCCTGGCCTGGCCTGGCCTGGCCTGGCCTGGCCTGGCCTGGCCTGGCCTGGCCTGGCCGTGCGTGGCGTGGCCTGGCCTGGCCTGGCCTGGCCTGGCCTGGCCTGGCCTGGCCTGGCCTGGCCTGGCCTGGCCTGGCCTGGCCTGGCCTGGCCTGGCCTGGCCTGGCCTGGCCTGGCCTGGCCTGGCCTGGCCTGGCCTGGCCTGGCCTGGCCTGGCCTGGCCCTATATAGCCTGGCCTGGCCTGGCCTGGCCTGGCCTGGCCTGGCCTGGCCTGGCCTGGCCTGGCCTGGCCCTATATATTAGCTGGCCTGGCCTGGCCTGGCCTGGCCTGGCCTGGCCTGGCCTGGCCTGGCTGGAGCTGGCCTGGCCTGGCCCTGGCCTGGCCTGGCGCCTGTTTGGCCTGGCCTGGCTGGCCTGGCTATTTTCGCCCTGGCCTGGCCTGGCCTGGCCTGGCCTTGCCTGGCTGGCTGGCCGCTGGCGGGCCTGCTGGCCTGGCTGGCCATGACCTCTTCCGCCTGGCCTGGCCTGGCCTGGCCTGGCCTGGCCTGGCCTGGCCCTATATATTTTTATCCTGGCCTGGCCTGGCCCTGGCCTGGCCTGGCCTGGCCTGGCCTGGCCTGGCCTCTCTCTCCAAATGGCCTGGCCTGGCCTGGCCTGGCCTGGCCTGGCCTGGCCCCGCCTCCTGGCCTGGCCTGGCCTGGCCTGGCCTGGCCCTATATATTATTGTCCCTGGCCTGGCCTGGCCTATTTCTTCTTCTTCTTCTTTCTTCGCCTAGCCTAGCTAGCCTAGCCTGGCCCTATTTCTTTGAAGCCTGGCCTGGTGGCCTGGCCTGGCCTATTTCAAACTCAGCCCCTGGCCTAGCCTGGCCTAGCCTCTTCAGCCTGGCCTGGCTCTTCTTCTGGCTTCGCCTGCCTCTGCCTTGGGCTATTTATTTCTTCAGCCTGGCCCTTCTTCTTCTTTCTTCAGCCCTGTGCCTAGCCCCTGGCCTGAGCCTGGCCCTGGCTCGCCTGGCCCTGCCTGCCTAGCCTAGCCTGGCCTGGCCCTGGCCTGCCTGGCCTGGCCTGGCCTGGCCCTTGGCCTGGCCTGGCCTGGCCTGGCCTGGCCTGGCCTGGCCTGGCCTGGCCTGGCCTGGCCTGGCCTGGCCTGGCCTGGCCTGGCCTGGCCTGGCCTGGCCTGGCCTGGCCTGGCCTGGCCTGGCCTGGCCTGGCCTTGCCAGCGTGGCGTGGCCTGGCCTGGCCTGGCCTGGCCTGGCCCCGGGCCTGGCCTGGCCTGGCCTGGCCTATTTCAGCCTGCCTCTTTCCTTCTTTTCTTCAGCCTGGCCTGGCCTGGCACAACAACCTGGCCTGGCCTGTTCTTCAACTCTAGCCTGCCTGGCCTAGCTAGCCTGGCTCTTCTGGCCTGGCCTGGCCTGGCCAGCCTATTTTCTTCAAAGCCTGGCTCGGCTCAGCCTGGCCTGGCTTTCTTTCTTCTGGCTGCTAGCCTAGCCTAGCCTGGCCTCTGGCTGGCTTTCTTTCTTCCGACCTGGCCACAGCTGGCTCGCTGGCCTGGCTGGCCCCAGCTTCTTCTTTCTTTGGCCTCTTCTTCTAGCCTGGCCTGTGTTTCTTCTTTCAGCTGGCTCTTCCTGGCCTGGCCCTGGCTGGCCTGGCCTGGCCTGGCCTGGCCTATTTGAAAAAAAACTCTTCTGGCCCTGGCCTGGCCTGGCGCTGGCCTGGCTCAGCCTGGCCTGGCCTGGCCTGGCCTGGCCTGGCCTGGTGTCTGGCTGGCTGGCTGGCTGGCCTGGCCTGCTAAACTATTTGTTCAGCTGTTATTTGTTTCAAACTCATTTCATTTGACTCTTCACCTATTTTCTATTTCTATTGTTTATGTTTCTGCTCATTTGTGTTTATTTATTTCATTTATTTTCATTATTATTCAAACTATTTATTTCATTCATTTTCAATTTTTTTATTTTCATTTTCATTCTTATTTTAAACTATTTAAACTGTTTGTTATTTCCATTTGTTTAACTCAAACCTGTTTATTTAATACTGTTTACATTCAGTATATTTTATTTCAGTATTTTTCAGGCCTCTCATTTGTTTGTGGCCTAAACTAGCTGTTTTTCATTTTCTGTTTATAATCTCAAACTCATTCTGACTTTATTTCATTTCCAGGCATGACTAATACATTCTAATATCAGCCTGATGACCTGGCTAAACAACAATTCAGGCTCATTTCAGGCTCAAACCTGGCCTGGCCTGTTACCTGTGAGCGACTGGCTGGTGCTGGCTATTTCAGCTGTTCTGTTTATTCTCTGACTGTTCATTTCTTGTTTGGCCTGTTTCTCAACTTTCAACAAACCTCAAACAACCTCATTTATTTCTTTCAACTATTTATTGTTATTTATTCATTTCAAACTCATTATATTACAATATGGCTGGCTGGCTATTTCAGTAGCTCTGTGGCTGAAATAATTATATTGCAGCTTATATTTCTTTATTTCTAAACTATTTCTGTTTCATGTGCTTTGCTGTTTGGCTCTTCTTTGGCTGTGCAACAACAACCTGGGCTGATCAATACAATACAATGGCCTGGCCTGGCTTCTGGCCTATTATTTCTTCTTCTAATGGCCTAATGGCCTAATGGAAATAATAGCCTGTATGAAACTATATTTCTGTTTGTTTGGCTGGCTTTGGCTGTTGTTCTGTTTCAGCCTATTTGGCACTGTTTCATTTCAATGGCTGTTTCAACATTGGCTGGCTGGCTGGCTTTGGTCGACTAGGCTCTTAGAAGCTCATTCATTTTTCATTTCTGTTTTTCGTCTTGGAACCTAATTCTGATTTAATCATTTCATTTATTGAAAGATATCCATTTTATTTACATTTGTTTCATTTACTATTTTTAATTTCATTTTATTTCTTTTTTTCTTTAAGTTGTTTATTTTAAACTCTTTATATTATTATTTTTATATTATATTTGAGCTTATTCTATTAA
>JABUQX010146054.1:2500-5000 GCA_015478945.1 Trachelipus rathkii
CATTGCTTTGAACTGGTTTCGAAACTCTTTAACTTTGGTGGGTGTTGTGTGGGTGTTTCAAAATGTTTTTATTATTTTATATGCAAAAATATGAAAACTCATTTTTATTTCAATAATTTTGCAAAATTTTAGTCAGAAATATATGATTATTTAAAGTGTCTTTAAGGAAAATTGAAAATGTGTATGGGAGGGAACAGAATCTTTTGACACTTGATAAGCACTTGAGGCACTATTTATATTTAAATCGAAATTTAAGTAACTTCATTTGGGTCAACAGATTTCGAATAATGATATTATGCTCAACGTTAATAATAATTGTTTGCTGGTTTTTTGCTCTTCAGGGGAAGATCCAATATTGGGGATTTTGGGACTCTATTTTAGCCCCCACCTAAAAATGGAAATAAAATTCTTAATTTTCAGACAATTTTGATGGGAAAAAAACAAACTGCAGCTTTTTTTGACCTCTGAAACGTCATTTTCGGGTGTTTTTCTGTGTCTGTAGTCATTGTTTCGAAAAAAAAAATAGGTTTTGAAATTCGACATTGCTGAGGACAATTTTTCAAAAATCAAAAAAACTACTTCTAACATTTTGTGCGTAATAGACCCCATCTATGCATATTTCAAGTTTGAAGTCATTTCGAAAAAAAATTGTAGAAGTTGATACGAAAAAATGTCAAAAAATTAGGTTCGGAAAAAATGAAAACGCCGAAACAATGACTACAGACGCAGAAAAGCACCCGAAAATGACATTTTAAAGGTCAGAAAAGCTGCGGTTTACTTTTCCATCTTAGAAATGTCTGAAAAAAATAAGAATTAGGTGAGTGCTAAATAAGTGGTGCCAAAGTCCCCAATATTGGATCCTGTCCTTCAAGCAAAAATGCACAAATATACGAACACATTTGAACTAGGTTAGGTTAGATAATGTGTGACTACTCAGACCAAATCTTCTTGAATTCAAAATTTGGAAGTTTGATTTAAATTTGACTTAGTTTGATTAATATATCGTGCAAATGTCATCTGATAATATAATCTCACGCGAATATCAAGGTACTCTGCAATATATATATATATATATATATATATATATATATATATATATATATATATATATATATATATATGTATATATATATACTATATATATATATATATATATATATATATATATATATATATATATATATATATATACTTCTTTCTTTCATATATATAGATATATATATAAATTTATATATATATATATATATATATATATATATATATATATATATATATATATATATATATTATATATATATATATATATATATATATATATATATATATATATATATATATATATATATATATATATATATACCTATATATATATATATATATACCTCTTATTCAGACCATAATTTGACTATAATATATCATTAACACGGTTAACAACATACCCTCATGCAAAACCCTAGCGCACTCAAGACTTAGTCCCTTCACATCCACCAGGAATTTCACCAACCCTCCTGCCATTCACAACTTTTTTTACTACATTCTGCATCATCCGTTCCCTTTTCATCCAACATATATCCTAAATATTTAAACTCAGATACTTGTTCCAGTTGCTCACCATCTAACATGAATTCACACCTCGGACTCTCCTTACTCGCTATCATAACCTTACTCTTATCTACATTTACTTTCAAACCCCTCCTTTTACACACCCTGCCAAACCCCTCCTTTTACACACCCTGTCAAACCCCTCTACCAATCCTCTCAAACTCTCTTCAGATTCACCACAAAAAAACAAATCATCCGTATACAATAGGCAGGGCACCCTCCACTCTCTTCCATTCTCCGTCATTCTAACACCTTCAATTGCCACTCCCAGCTATAACTCTTTCATAACCCCATCCATATATAAATCAAATAAACAAGAAGACATAACACATCCCTGCTTCACTCCGCTGTTAAAATTAAACAAATCACTTTCGACTCCATTTATTCTTACACTCGCTTCACTATCGTCATACATACATTTGGTTTCATTCAGAAGCCTACCAATAACACCATATTCACTAACACCTACCTTAAAGCTTCCATATTAATCCTGTTATAGGCCTGTTGCTAATCCATAAAACCTAAATGCAATTTATTCTTCTTCTCTCATTTTCTCAATCATTTGTTTCAATGTAAAAATTTTATCCACACATCCTCTACCACTTCTAAATCCACATTGTTCTTCACCAAAATCAGTCCTTCAGTCACTCGGCTTGCTCTTTCAACCAAAATACCAGCATATATCTTCCTTACAACACTCAATAAACTAATTCCCCTATAGTTCCTACAGTTCCCACTATTCTCCTTACCCATATATAAAAGTACTATTACTGTTCTTCTCCAATCCCTCGGAACTATATCCTCTATAAAAGTTTTGTTACACAACTTCCAAATCCATTCAATCACCATCTCGTCCCATTCTTGATCATTTCACCAGTAATTCCATCAATGCCTGCAG
>JABUQX010146055.1:2500-7500 GCA_015478945.1 Trachelipus rathkii
TATATATATATACCGTATATATATATATATATATATATATATATATAATATATATATATATATATATATATATATATATAACCCATATATATATATATATATATATATATATATATATATATATAGCGTCAGGCGGGGTGACTTGGACCACTTTATAACTTACAAATGCTCTGACTCTCCTAATGCACTTTTGGAATTTTTTTTTTTTTTAAGTCAGGCCCTATAAATACAGTCGTGAGCCCCCTAAAATAATATGCAAATTCTAATAATAGTTTTATAAGGTTGGAAATAAAACCAGTTACCCCCCACCTTAGAAGATGGAAATAGGACTATTAGAGAATTGAATGGACCATCTGTTTAAATTCCTTTTTACATATAAATTCAATTTATATTTTAATTTTTACTTAATATATAGGCTAACATCATGTATTAAAATTAGTAATAAGTAACTAAAAATGTCAATAATGATACATAAAATAGAATAAAAATGAATTGGTCCGATTCACCTATAACCAAAAATTTGACACACGATTTAACCATTTTCTATAAATTTCATTTTATTTATTTACTTAATATAGAAGTAACTATTTCTTATATTTAAATTAATTATATGTAATAAAAATGTCTCAATAATAATACGTAAATCTGAAAAACAATGGTGATCCGCTTCCTGCCCCATCATCCAATTTTCTTGAGATTGAATCAGACCAAAGTTAGGCGTGTTTAGCCATTAATACTGTTTTTAACAAAATTTACTTTGCCAGTTTAAAGCTACATACTCGAGTGTATACACTGAAAAAATAATTAAAATCCATCCACAATTTTCATTTATAACAAAGTTAAAAAAACTCACATTTCAAATTAGAATTTTGAAGGGCATTTAATGCCCTAATTTATTATTTTCCAAATACAAAAACTCTCTAGAATTAAAGATGATCTAAATAAAACTTGTAGTACTACCGCGTGGCTATTAAATGAAAAAAAAAAAGAAAAAATTTTTTTTTTATTTAAAGTGGACCGAATCACCCCCCTAAAAAAGTTGGCCCAGTCACCCATGACAGCTATGACAAAATCTTATCACATAACCTGAACTGGGATGGTCTTAAAACCAACCTCGAAGCACATTAGTTTCTTTTATGAAAACCATACAGGAGAAGATTCCAATTTTGGGCCTCTCATTTTTTGCCTCTGTAGGGCTGATCATTTATTTTTTTTTTTTTTATTATTTTTTTTAGTCATGCTGTGATTTTTATAAAAATTTGTTTAGATGCCCTTCTGTAAATGAATTGCTTTTGATTTTCTTATACTTCACTACTATTTTTTTAAAATCTATGGTGTGATTTTTATAAAAATCGGTGATGCCAGGGTTCTACTTTACTGTAGCGTCGGGCGGGGTGACCAGGCCCGCCTCTTTAGGAGGGGTGATTCAGTCCACTCTAAATAAAATAAAAAATATTAAAAAAAAAAAAAAAAATTTTTCGCTCATTTAATAGCCAGGCGGTAGTACTACAAGTTTTATTTAGATCATCTTTAATTCTAGAAAGTTTTTATATTTTTAAAAAATGTTATAAATTAGGGTACAAAATGCCCTTCAATAGAATTTCACTTTTGAAAAATGTGAGTTTTTTTAACTTTGTTATAAAATGAAAAATTAGTGGATCGATTTTAATTATTTTTTCAGTGTATACTATAGTATATTAGCTTTAAACTAACAAAGTAAATTTTTAATTTCCAAACAATGTTATTAATTATGGCTAAATCACAAGACTAACACGGTTCCAATTCACCCCACCATTAAAGTGTTGATATGAAATTAATGGATTACAATATTTTGTATTTTACGTATTATTATTATTGTATTTTTATTATGTATAATTAATTTAAATATAATAAAAAGTTACTTATATTAAGTGAAAATTAAAATAAAAAATGAAATTTATATAAAAAAAACGAATTCAAAAAAGTGTCAAAATTTTTGGCGGAGAAGGGTGAATCAGGACCATATTACTTTTTATTCTTATTTTATGTATCATTATTGACTAGCTTTTGCTTACTTGTGCAGTTTTAATATGATAAATAGTATTATATTAAGTAAAAGTAAAATATAAAATTCAGTTTATGCGTAAAGGAATTTTAACAGATGATTGATTCACCCTCCTGGATCAGGCTGAAGGAGCTTTATTAAAACTTTAATAAAACTATTATTATTAGAATTACATTATTATTTTTTTGTGTGCTTATTACCTACGGTACTATATGGCCTTGAATTTCAGAAAAAAAAAAATTCAAAAAGTGCATTAAGGGAAAGTCGGGAACAAAGTTATACCTAAGTGGTCCAAGTCCACTCCCGCTCGACCAGCTATAATCTGAAACATTTCGACAGTGTATCTTCATCCTAAACAAGAGCAAAATAACCAAAAGTTCATGTTTTTAATAGTTATTTTTCATATTTTTATTTGAATTCACTATGTTTTAAAATCCGCATTATTTAAAAAAACTTTCAAATAATTTTTTTTATCATTTTTGTAAATTAAAAATACTTAACAAAACCTTTCATAACCTAAGCTTAATGGGTCATAAACAGAATTTAAATTAAAAAAAGAAAATCAGTAGATCGATTATATTTATATATGAGAGGTTTAAAGCCTTTATATGCTATATATACATATATATATATATATATATATATATAATATATATATATATATATATTCTTATATATGCTATATATATATATATATATATATATATATATATATATATATATATATAAAATATATTATAACCTTAAGTTTTTAAGACAAACTGAAACCATTATGGTAATAGCGCGACAGAGGGGACTTCCCCCCGATATTTATAAAAATCACAGATATATATATATATACTCTAAAAAAATAAAAATGAAGAATAAAAAAAAACAAACATGGCAGTCTCTTTAGAAAAAATAATTACAGCCTCTCAAAGTTGTTAAAACTCCCATAGACTTTCATTTTGGTCCATCCAGGTTAAGGTCTCATTTCAGGCTTACCTCGTTGGAGTATGATATATTTTGTTGGGTATACACAGAAAATCTATGTATGCCAACAAATCTTAACCTGAACTAGGATAACCCAAAATGAGCACAAGGCCCACTAATTCTTTTTTAAAAGCCTATGGAAAAATTTTAAACTTTGAGAGGCTGTAACTTTTTTTCCTAAAGACTTTAAATCATTTTCATTGGTAATAGTAGCGCAGATACGCATGAAGTTAGCGATAGAGCAGAGGGGACTTCACCCCAGATTTTTACAAAAATCACGGTATATACTCTAAAAAAATAATGAAGATAAACTCAAGCATACTAACCTCTAGGGGGAAAAGTTAGAGCCCCTCAAAGTTATTAAAACATCCTATCTCCCATAGGATTTTATATATAAAAAATAAAATAAAATATAAGGATATACTCTAAAAAAAAGGATAATGAAGCATAAAAAAAGCGAAAATTAAGTCTTTAGGAAAAAAGTTACAGCCTGTCAAGTTTAAAATTTTCCCATAGGCTTTCTTATAAATAAAAATTAGTGGGCCTCGTGCTCGTTTTATGGCCATCCTAGTTCAGGTTATGATAAGATTTGTTATATATACATAGGTAGATTTTCTCTGTGTATTCCTAACAAAAGATATAACCTGAACTAGAGGGCCTAATGAACCTAACCTGGATAGATCAAAAATAAATGGTCTATGAGGTTTCAACAACTTTGAGGGTGGTAACTTTTTCCCTAAAGAAGATATGCCACTGTTGACAACCTTTATTCTTTTTTGATATCCTGTAATTTTATAAAAATTGGTTGGAGCCCCTTGTGCTTCTATTACCACCGTTTCATATGGCAATGCTGTTTCGATCATCATGCATGGGTAATATTTAAAAAAAAAAATTTCGTCATACTACACTCAACCCTCCTTGCAGATTCTTGCAGTTCATTAATAAAAATTATAGCTTAGCAGACGGTTCAACACAATTACCAAAATTTGCTATTTGCCACTTTACTCTTACATTTAAGATACATTTACATCTTTCACATTTATTGTTTCAATATTTTAATATAAAATACCTTCTATATCAATAATGTGGATAATTTACATAATTTTTACTATATTCACGAAAAAATAACCATAAATGATAAATGTATTAACACATACATATGGTATTATAAGGTTTAATCTAGGGCAGAAAAACACTTGTATGCACAATAAAAACAACTAAACCTATATTTCTATAAATAAAAAAAAAAAAATAAATAAAATCTATTTTTATACTACAGCTGAATAACTTAATTATTATAATTTTGTTTATATTCCGCGATACAAAGGAAAATAAAACAGAAGGAATATATGTCATTCGTGACGTAATATACTTTTACTAAAAATCCCTAATACCAAAAACGTTCTAAAGAGATTCGGTAATTTATTGAAGCTCATCAAACATTAAAAAAAAGGAAAATACCACTGGTGTGGTTAACACTGATGAAAAAGAATGGCATAGTTTATGTGTTTATTTTAAAAAATAATCAGTATAAAAGAAATTATAAACGCTACATTTAATTCAAATCTCTATGAGTGTCTAACTTCTAATGGGCCTTATAACGTATTGGTGTAGTGGGAGAAAAGGTGCCCGCACAGGCAATGTTAACGCAGAGGAAGTTTGGTGTAACCATCATCGTTTCTGATGGCAAGTTGACTATGGTCGATGACGTGGAGTGGTCGTTTTAATTCTGGCTTCAATACCAGCTAATTCAAGAACTTCAACGGCCAAAAACTCCATTACAGTAGCAAGGTGTGCACTGTGCAGACACATACTCAACTCAACTACCTTTCTGCAAAAAATGATAAAAAAATCCAATTAATAAAATCTTTAGTTCTCCATCGATAGATGGCGTAGGGCGACGTCTATTTACTGCTATGGAGAAAGAGTTTATAATGAAAATAGCTGATTTTGTGTAACCTGTAAACTTTGGCATTTTCATCTT
>JABUQX010146055.1:10000-21193 GCA_015478945.1 Trachelipus rathkii
AATAATAATAATAATAATAATAATAATAATAATAATAATAATAATAATAATAATAATAATAATAATAATAATAATAATAATAATAATAATAATAATAATAATAATAATAATAATAATAATAATATTTTGTCACTAATTTTATTAAGATTAATTCTTTAAGCTGATATCATGTAACTCGAGAACGGCATCACCTACAGTAAAACAAAATATATATTTGGAATCAGCGGAATACTTTAAGGAGGGGTTTTTAATGTTTTTTTTTTTTTTTTTTATTCGTCGGAATATTTAAAAAAAAAAATTTATTTTCCCCCATTTAGGGGGCTCGAGCCGACGGGGACAGAGGGGGACGGGTCCCAGATCGTTGAGGCCGAGAGACCCCGACTCCTGTCATCTTTGCGGTTTTACCCTTTGGTATTCTTTAGTTAAAAAAAAAAAAAGAATTTTTAATTCCATTTAACTAAATGGGAAAATAAACTTTTTTTTAAATATTCCGACGAATAAATGCAAAAAAAAAAAAAAAAAAAAAAATTAAAACCCATTCTTAAAATATAGGAATGCAAAAAAAAAAAAAAAAATTAGAAACTGTGATAAAGAAGGTGGATTGAAAAGACAGAAAATTGATATGAAAAATTTCTCAGGGATCCCATGATGTCAGCTTTGAGACACTGATATACTATATATGCTTACTCTATATATATAACATTATATATATATATACTCTACTCTGCTATATATATATATATATATAACACTTATTGTGGACACAAATAATAAAATATGTGCTTGCTGCTCTTTGCTGCTCCCTTTATACCTCTTTCTCTCTCTCCTCTCTCTCTCTCTATCTCTTATATATATAAAAATTTATGTGCAAAATAATTTTTAGCTATTTTTATTAATTATAATCTCTAACTAACAAAGAGGACGTCTATCTTAATTATTCTTATTAGCTCATGCTATTTAATTATAACTCATCTTATATATAGCTTATTGAATTTCCTTGATACTTGGATGCGTTGCCTATACTTTGAGTAAAATTATAACGTAGTTGTTTTTTTGAGAAATATTAAATTCACTTAGTCATTGTTTTTATATTATCACTATGGCTGATATGGAAGAATGCCAGTTACTTAATAATCCTCTCATTGTAGAACGGGACGATTTAAAAAGAAGGATGGAGGCAATTGTAGCTAGATTAAGAACTAGCGGTAGTCCCTCTTTTATTAAAGATAAAATATCTGAATTAAAAGGTTATTTAAAGTCTTTGGAAAAGACGGATAAAAGTATTTTGTCAAATATACTTATATATGTATATCATATATATATATATATACTATGTATCGATATTACCAAATATGTATATGTATATATCTTCTCTTCTATATATATATATATATATATATATATAACACTTATATATATATATATATATACATATATATATATATACTTATTCTTTTATATATATATACTATACTACTCTTTCACTGCATATATACCAACATATATATATATACTCTATATACTCTCTATATATATATATATAACCTTATATATATGCTGCTGTACCCTTATATATATATATATATATATATAAACCTCAACACTAAAAATCCCTAATTAATAGCCTTTATATAAGGCTTAGGTCTGATAACTGTAAAATGTAAACAAATCTCAAAACTGAAAAATGCTCATTTGATTTTTCATCGAAAATGAACTCAAGAACGTCCTTCGATTTGGAAGAAAAACTTGCCAAAATCTAAAACGCCAGAGGATTGTAAGTAAGTACTGGTCTTTAAAGAAGAACATGCTAGGTTGGTTTCATATCTAGTAAAGAAGTAATTTATCTGTTAACGATTCAGAATTTCAAAATTTTAAATTTATTATTTTTATATTTTATATTAGTTTATATAAAATCAAAGATGGAGAACAACAATTTTTTCAAAGAACATTTTTAAATTAATTATTTAGTAATCTTACATTCAAAAAAAAAGAAAAGAATTTTAAATTCTATGAAAGTGAAGCTGCGTTTTGCAGTCGTCGAGTCATAGGAATAAAATTCATAATTCTTTTGCGTTTGGATAACAAGGGGCTGAGGTGAAAACCCCTTCTATCATTTGTTTTCTTTCGTGAATGTGGTGATAAGGATTTAAAAACTTTCAACCTTTACTAATACCACCCTGCAGCTATGCCAAGATATAATTGTTATATATATATATATATATATATATACTCTCTCTCTCATATTTCTATATATATATATATATATATATATATATATATATATATATATATATATATATATATATATATATATATATAAATATATATATATATATATATGTATATATATATATATATATATATATATATATATATATATATATATATAATAATAATAATAATAATAATAATAATAATAATAATAATAATAATAATAATAATAATAATAATAATAATAATAATAATAATAATAATAATAATAATAATAATAATAATAATAAAAAGATAATAATAATAATAATAATAATAATAATAATAATAATAATAATAATAATAATAATAATAATAATAATAATAATAATAATAATAATAATAATAATAATAATAATAATAAAAGAATCAAATGGCGGTAAATACGTCATTGAAATTTGGAGTCTTCTATAACTCTTTGCACGCTCATTTTTTGAAAAAAAAATTTTTTGTTTTGTTTTGTTTTTCTTTCTTTATGTCCTTTGAATATCCTCCTCCTACAAGAACCCCAACAGACAACGACGGAATTCACGGGCATTAATCCTCCTCCTCTAGTGTGTTTGGCTTGATAACGTAATTTAAGTTCTAGTCGGTATAATAGAAAAAAAAAGACTCGTGTCTTTTAAAATTCAAAATCAGTAAATGAATTAATAATTCAGTAATATTACAAGATCGACCTCCATGTATGAATGACATTTGTAATATCATTTACGAGAAATGACCCTCGAGATGTTTATTGTATATAATAAATTTTTAACTTGATTTATTTAAATTAATATTTAAAACTAAAAGAAAAAAAAAACTTAATTCAATATGAAATTTGACCAAAATCAAAATTATATTAATAATGTTTAATACCAATAATATATATATATAATATATATATATATATATATATATATATATATATATATATATATATATAATAATAACATATATATATACCTTATATATTATAACATATAACTATAACCAACCGCATATGTATATATCCTTATATATGCTCTCTTATATGCCTCGATTTTGTAGATGTCTCTTCTTTTGGTGAGGAGGCTACTACATAAGTAAAGTTATAGGTGAGGAATGAAAATTGTGAAATAAATGACTTATAACAAATAAAAACAATGATTGATTCGTGTACTCGGTAATGCTTGGGCTTGGTGCTTGGTCGGCGTTTTCGTCCTTTCTGAGAATTCTGTTTCTTAAAACTTCGTGAGTCGATTCGGCAGTCGCAGACTTACCCTGAAGTTTTACCTCACTTTCTAAAATTGAAATTTCTTGAATCTTGATTTTCTTGTGAGAGGAACGAGAGAATGAAGCGAAGTGAGTCGAAGAGAATAGACTAGACTAGACTACTTCAACAAGGCAGGAAAACCTTTATTTTGTTTAGCACTTATGTATAATTCCACTTATGAAAAATATTGACATAAGTACAGAACACAAATACAATTTTATATTTTTACAATTTATACTTTTTCTCTCTCTCTCTCTCTCTCTCTCTCTCTCTCTCTCTCTCTCTCTCTCTCTCTCTCTCTCTCTCTCTCTCTACTCTCTCTAATAGCATATAATAACATGTATAATACATACAACCAATATCTTATACATAATATTAATAATAATAATAACTATATATGTATATATATTCTTTCTCTTATTAATAATATGTAATATGTAATATGTATATCATGCATATATATATATATGTATATATATATGTATATGTAATAATAATAATATATAATATAATAATATATATATATATATATAACTAATAATAATAACATATCTTATATATATATATATAACCATATGAATAATAACTAATAATAATATAGCATATGTAATATGTATAACATATATATACGCCGCTATATATAATAATAACTAATTATGTAATAATAACATGCTCTTCTTGTATTATATATATATTATTAATATTATACTGTAATAATATATAATGTATATATTGTATCTAATATGTATGGAAATGGATGGATCAGATCATATATAGTATGGAAGAAGGAGAGGAAGAGAGAGAGAAAGAAATATAGAGGAAGAGAGGAAGAGAGAGAGAGAGAGAGAGAGAGAGAAGATAACATACAAGAGAAAAACGATTTGTTGTTTTTTTAAAGTAATTTCTTGTTTTTATTCTATAAAAAAATGTTGGAAATATACGTACTTATGATAAAATATATGTAAAATTCTTGGAATTTAAAACTAGTTACTTAAAGTTTGTAACATTTCTATAAAAAACGAACTAGGACCGAAATTTGGCATTAGTTTATATTATTTTCGCATAAGTTTGTAAGCAGCATGGCTCGTAAAACTTCAGGCAAGGCCGGTGAGACAGCTGGAAAGGTTCAGAATTCTACATCTAAAGGTGGCAAGAAAAGGAAGATTAAGAGGAAGCAGAGTTACAAAATTTACATCAAGAAGTTATTGAAGCAGATTCATCCTGATATAGGAATCGGTTCCAAAGCCATGTCCGTCATGAAATCTTTCGTTAATGATATTTTCGAAAGAATTGCTGCCGAGGCTTCCATTTTAGTTCGTTACAACAACAGATCGACCATCACTTCGCGGGAAATTCAAACTGCTGTCAAGCTTATGCTTACTGGAGAGTTGGCACAAAACGCAGTCACCGAGGGAATCAAAGCTGTTGCTAGATACACTTCAAGTAAATAACATCCAACTTTAAAGGCTTCATTTGGAGCCGCAAATTTAATAAAGGGATAATTTTATAAGTGCTGCTTACCCAGTGATCGTGTTTAGGCTAAATATCAAATTAGATGGACTGAGACTAATACAAGTTGTGTATTCAGAATGTGAATTAATTCCGATCATAAACCTTTCATTAATTAAGATTATCTTCAGTTAATAGTGCCAAATGCTGTTTCTTAGCCTAATAACTTGTCATAAATATATGGGCCTAACTTCAATTCGCAACATTTGTCAACAAAAATGTTTAACTCAAAAGTTTTTTATTTTACTATTTTTTGAATAAAGTAATAAAAGATTATATAGCCTAATAAGGAATTTAAGATTCTTACGATACATTTTATTTATCCTTTACAAGCTTTCAGCATTGCAAATGAGTAGCGGGAAATAGGATTACCCACTGACAACTTTTATTTACGAATAAACAGTACCTCAAATCATGTAGACTAAATGCGCAAGGCCCACGACCCACAGGGATTCAATTTGTTTTTGAAAGGGGGGGGGGAGGTTCGAGAATGAGTTAATTGAATTATCATGCATTTAAATTAATTAGGACCTGTTTTTTAATATTTTTATAGGTGTGAAGCTCTCTTATTGCAAATTAAAACCGTTTTATTTTTACTTTTGTCAAATAAAAATGTGTTTGGATCCACGCAATCGATATAGATAAATCTCGATATATATATATATATATATATATATATATATATATATATATATATATATATATATATATATATGCTCGCTCATAACTATAACTAACTATCATCGCTGCTCATATATATATATATATATATATATATATATATATATTTCGAGTTTCTGCTTTTCGGGAATCTTAATTTGATTAATTAATTAAACGTTTCGAGAATTATATCCCATCATCAAAGCTATAAAAATATCAATATAAATACCGATATAAAAGTACAAAAATATACTATATATGACACAATACAAAGAAACTCTATATATATATATATACTTAACTTATATATATATATATATATATATATATATCTAATATATATATATATATATATACTGCTGCTATATATATATATTTACTATATATATATTTTATATATATATACCTTATATTTCACCCTATATATATATGTATATATATATATGTTTTAATAATAATATATATGTATGTATAGCACTATGTATTACTCAATATGCCCAGCCAGCCATGTATATATATATGTATGTATGTATATGTGTTTGTAATAATACAGTAACTTGTATCTGCTAACATATTAGCCAACCCAACTAATATAATAGCAATAATAACCAATGGCATAACATGCTAACCAACAATAATAACCAATATATGCTAGCATAATATATGTTGCTTCCATAATAATATGTAATATGTATGCATAATATTAATATAATATATATAATAATAATAATAATAATAATAACCAATATGCTCTTATATGTATGTATATATATTTATATATAATAATAATAATAATATCATATATATATATATAATAACTTTAACCTTATGTAATAACCAACATAATAATATAGCAATAACATATGTAGCATGTAACAATATAATACTGCTCTTCTCTAACAATAATATATATGTTTTATGTATATATGTATATATAATAATAATAATATAACAATAATAACTTAATAATAATATGTATATAATAATATATATCTAGCATATATTTAAAATAAAAATCATAATATATATATAATAATATCAATAGACCTATTATATATATACATAATAATAATATATATATATATCTCACTTATATATTTGAGCTTCACAAAAAATTGAAAAAATAAAAATTTGTATTTGTTATGTTCGTACTTATCTGCAAAGTGTAGCAGAATTTTGCAAACATAAGTATGAAGAAAATTGTATATAAAGTCCGCCTTGTTGAGATACTCAATTAATAGAAGACTTAGGATACTCTCTTACTCAATTCTCAGAACCTCATTGCAAGAAAACTCAACTCTCAGAAGGTGAGGTAGAAATTCAGGCTAAGGTCAATACTGCAGAATCGAATTTATCAAAATTCAAGGTGACAAGTGAGGTAAAAACGCCGGGCATCCTATGAGTCTTCTTCATCCGAAGCATCCATTCCCATCGTTTCTTCGCCAGCCTGTCTTCCTGCATCTTTTCCAAATGTCCCCACCATCTGATTCTTGCGACATCTATCCTCTCAACATAGGTGTCACTCCGACTTCCCTTCTGACTCTTTCATTCCTTATTCTATCTTTCTTAGTCTTTCCAATTATTGCTCTTAAGATCTTCATCTTCGTTGCCTGTATCCTACTTTCATGCCTTTTGGTAGTACACCATGTCTGCGCAAGCATAACAATATGGGTGCTAACACTTCGTAAATACTTCTTTTCACCTCTACGCCCATCCATATACTGGTCTTTCATCAAAGGATACACAGCCCTTGCCACTCTTCCTCCTATGCGTGGTCTCTGCATCACACCCTCCGTCATCTGTGTATATTCCACCCAGGTATTTAAATTCTTTAACTTTCTTCAAGCTTTCTCCACTTACCAGCGTCATATAATGCCGCCTCTCTGCTCACCATCATCATTTCTGTTTTCTCAGTGTTCATTGTAGTCCTTTTGCTCCAAGGGTTCACGAAACATCTACAATAAGTCTTCCATTCCTTCTCGCTGCTTTCCACCGCCAAATCATCACACTTAGCCATGATGTCTCCCTCTTTTCCCCCCACCTCCTCTTTAACCTCCTCAATAACTTTATCAATATAAGCTATGAACAATAAAATTGATAATACAGCACCTGTTTCACCTTCGCCACCTCAAACCATTTCATTTTTATACCCCTGTTTACACTTTGCCACTTTATAGATACTCTTCAGTGCATACACAATCTTCTCCCCAACTCGCCAATTCTCTTCTAACACCTCCACAATCCATTCTGGTGGCGTGATAAGCTCCTTAAATCATGAAATACTACATAAATCATCCTGTTCTGTATTCGTAAATCTTCTCTCCACGTCTGTCAAGGTGAACAGCAGGATACTGTGTTGCCTACCCTTCCTGTACCATGTTTGTTTCCCTCTCCTGAGTTGTGTTTCCAGACAACCTCTGCAGTCTTTTCTAAAACACTCTTTCATATATTTTTGCCATATGATCTATCAAAAGGAGATCCCCCTGTAATTTTTGCACTCTCCGGAGTCTTCTTTCTGTTTATATATTGGAATAATAATAGTTTTCCCCAGCTCTCTGGGACCTCTTTCCTTCTCCAACACTCATTTAGTAGCTCCAAAACCTTCTTTTTCATCACCTCTCCGCCTTCCTTAATCAACTCAACTGCTATTTCATCTTCTCCGGGAGCTTTATCATTTTTCATTTTCTTTATGGCTTCTTCTGGTTCTTCTCTAGTAATTTCATCCTCGCATCCTCTTCATCATTCCTCTCCAACACCCCTCCTCCTCTAATCTCCTCCTCTTCCTCCTCTCCTTCATTTAGCAGCTCATCAAAATATTCCTTCCATCTCTTATTTATTTCTTCTGGTTTCACAAGGGTTTCTCCCTCTTTATTCTTAATATTATTACTTTGTCTTTTCTTCTATGTTCTATATGTTCTTGCCATCTTAAATATCTTCTTCTTATTACCTGCTGCATCTTCTGCTAGCTTCTCTGCCATCTTTCTCGCTGAGTGTTTCTTTGCATTTCTTTTCACTATTTCTACTCTATTTCTGGCCTCTGCATTTTCTTGTCTTGATTGAACCGTTCTCCTCTTTAACCATCTCCATTTTGTGGTTTTTATCTTTACTACCTCCTCCACTACCTCGTTCCACCATCTCGTGTGTCTCTTCTTTGTACCTCCCACATATCTGTATCCCAACTCCTTCCACGCAGCCTCCATTTTCTGCTCTTGTAGTTCTGCAAAAATCTCTTCTCTATCTAGCTGGCCTATTTTCTCTTCTACCCTATTTCTATATGCATCTTTTTACTCTGTTCTTTAAGGGACTCCACCTTTACTATCTTTCTCTTTCTTGTCTAAGGTATTATTCTTTTCTGCTCTAATTCTAAAGTCAGCCACCAACAGTCATAATGGTCTGAATCCATAATTTTCTATAGCTGACCTTACGGCAGCAGAGTACCGCATTTATACTGTCTGACTATTACATAGATCTCACCACCACGATTTCTTGATCAAACTCTCAGCATTTACTTTTGTCTGCCATCCGACCTGGTGGCCATCTATGCGATGGGCTATGACCCGAACTCCCGGCGCCGCCGTTAAGACCACGATGCTCAGGGGCCAAATAGAGGTAATAACCACTACTCATTTCTTCCTCCTCTTAAAACATCCTAGTACTTCTATTCCTTGCACTCATTGCCATGCACTTGGTGGGAAATCTCAGTCAAGCTGTATTGTGTTTTAATGGCTGCATATATTACTGCAACTCCATAAACTCCTTCTTCTCCTCACAGTTTGGATCTTATTACCTGTTTGGGTGCATACACCTGGAACACATGTTGCTTTCGCCTATAGTTTTGAAACTGCTGCCATAAGTCTTTAATTTATTCCTTCACTTTCCCGATGCATTACATGGGCTCATCACAAGATCTTCAGAGGCCCTCCATGTTTCACTCCAGCTTTCATCACTCTGTGTCAGACTTGTCTGCTTTCCCGAATATACTCTTGCTAAACCACGCCAGCATCTCCGCCGTGCCAGCAGGTGATCTCCTCCTCTCCATCATCCTCACCACACTCCTCTTCCGCGCGCTGTATGTTGCGGCATTCCAAACGTTTGCACATCTAAATTTTGTTGTGTCCGAATTCATGGTGTTTCATCGCGCTGGTTCATTGAGCCGAAAATGCCTCATTAATTTCAGAAGCAAGGTCTAGAGAATACGAAGAAAGCAGGTCGTATCAGGCAGCAGCTTACTTTGGGCCTGTCTGCCCCCGTGCCGAGAACTCTTTGGCCCGGAAGAAGGAAAAGAAAAATCACTCCTCTTCCGTTACCATGGCACACAACGTGGACGCGGAGTTGGATATATATATATATATATATATATATATATATATATATATATATATATATATGCTCTATATATATATATATTTATATATATATATATGTATATATATACTATATATACTATATATATATATATATATGCCAAAATCACATATATATAATATATGTATATATAATATAATAATAATATCTTATACTGTATCGCCCTTCATATCTATATCTTACTCCATATAATAATAATAATAATAATATATATATACATATATATATATGTATATATATATATACCATATATGTATATATGTAATATATACTATATATCTTATATATATAATATATAATAATATACATAATAATAATATAATAATATATAATAGTATATAACCAACCTTAACCTTAGCAACAGTATATCGTATATCATATATATAGCCTCACCTCTTACCCTCGCCTTCACGCATTTGCGCCATGTACCGCCGCCGCCGCGCCGCCGCCGCATATATATATGCGTAAATATATATATAATATATATAATATATATATTTGTAATATACATATATATATACCGCCATATATATATATATATATACTCTTTGCTGCTGATATGTATATATATATAAATGCGCCTAAAAAGGGAGCGTTTTGCAGGTTTTGTATTTTATTTCCCCAAATAAAAGTTCAGTCAGAGGGGTCCTAGGCTCTTTAATAATAAGACCTTTCACTAAATATAAAGATATTCATGCGGTTTGTAAGGGACATACAGGCACAGAGTGGCATAAAACTGCTATTGAAGCTGCAAGATTGTTCTAAAAGGACGTGCCGGTAGACATCAAATTAACCAGCATTCTAAGAAAATCATAGAAGAAAATAAAAAAAATATTATCCTCAATAATTTTATGTGTGACATTTTCTTGTACGCACGATTTACCGCTTTGGGGTAAGCATCATGATGAGGAAGTGTTGCAAAATTTGTGCCGCTTACGAATGATGCCGGAGATCAGTCATTTACGAAACCATTTTGAAAAGGAAGAAGAAGCACATACCGTCAGTTCAAATTCAGAGAATGAGATCATTTCCTCTATAATGTTTTTATAAGGAAGCATGGTAATAAGGCTCAAGGGAAGGGTGCAGTATAGCTTACTAGCAGATGGAACCGCTGATATTTCGAAAGGAACAATTATCCATGGGGTTGCGCTATTTCGACCGAGTCCGATGAAGTC
>JABUQX010146057.1:0-2500 GCA_015478945.1 Trachelipus rathkii
TAAATAAAAACCCGTTCAATAGATTGGGTGTTTAACCGTTTTACCGCATTTATCATTGAAACGCTTTCGCGTTGCTCATTAACTAAACTTCATATATATATATATATATTTTATATATATATATATATATATATATATATATATATATATATATATATATATATATATATATATATATATAACTATTATATATATATATATATATATATATATATATATATATATATATTATATATATTATAATATTGCAAAAAAAAAAAAACAGAATATTTTTTTTACCTGCCACTTTTATTTCAATAACCGAAACATTATGGCCTGCGAATTTTCAGGACTGTAAGTTAAGTTTTGACCCCCGCCCACTTCAAAAATAGTTTTATGTTCAATGCGGACTGTAGTTTAGTTGCTTCATCGTATTTTAAATAGATATAAATATATATTAACATTCTGTGAAGCAACAAAACTTTATATATATATATATATATATATATATATATATATATATATAATATATATATATATATATACTATATATATATATTACTTGTGAAGATATATATATATATATATATATATATATATATATATATATATATATATATATATAACTCTACATTGGGATGGTAAACTGGTTCCAGACTTCAAAAAGGAAAACAAGGAAAGATTAGCTGTTCTGGTATCTGGCATGCCAGACTTTGAAGAAGGCAAGGTTCTTGGAATCCCAGTAATCACAAATACAACAGGTGAAGAGCAAGCAAGAGCTACGTTTAACCTCGCAAATGAGTGGGACATTTCAGGTAATGTGAGATCGCTTGTTTTTGATACTACAGCTAGTAACTTTGGGTATAAAAGTGGAGCTTGTGTTTGACTGGAAAAGCTCTTAGGCAAAAAGTTATTTCTACTGGCTTGTCGACATCACATATATGAAAGAATACCGAGTTCAGTTCACAAAGAATTGTTTGGTGCAACATCAGGTCCTGAAAACACTGACTTTATTCAATTCAGAGATTCAATTTGGTCAACTATTAACACAGAAGCTGGTTTTAGGACCCTAAAATTCAAAGACAGAAGTTTGCAACTCTATGTGAAACAATCTATACAGTCGCTGAAGGGAATACTTTCTACTCCAAATAGAAAGAACTTACTGCCTCGTGCTGACTATCGGGAGTGTGCTGAGTTGATGTTGATACTTCTCGGTAGGACGCCTGAAAGAGGAATGCATTGGGTGAAACCAGGAGCAGCTCATCACGCTCGATGGATGCCATCCATTTTGTATCCTGCAAAGATGTTGGCTTTCAGTTCTCAAGCAGGATATGACCAGGACATGATCAGAAAACTGGAAGCAATATGCAAATTTAATGCTCTTTTCTACGTTGAAAATTGGCTCTGTTCATCCATTGGGGCGATACAGCTTATAATGATCTCAAACTATGGCATGACTTGAAGAATTATTGTAAACATGATTCACAAGTTGCAAATGCAGCTTTAAAAGCAATGGAAAGGCACTTCTGGTACTTAACTGAAGAATGTGCTGTGTTCTCTCTATTTTCAAACAGACTTTCCTCTTCAGAACATCAAATAATTGCTCAAACGTTGCACCGAATTCCTCAACCATCAGAGTTTAAAATAGGGAATCCAACTTTCCCTATTCTTACCAACAGTACAAAACTAACATCGCTTATTGGGCCTAAATCTTGGTTCTTATTTCACAGTCTAAAGGTTAGAGCCGACTGGCTGCGTAAACCTTTTACTGAGTGGCAAAAAGATCCCAATTACAAAGAAGTTGAGACATTTGTGCGGCATATGAAGGTCGTGAATGATCTGTCAGAACGGGCTGTAAAACTGATTCAAGACTTCTCAACCAGTGTTACCAATGATGAAACACAAAAACAGTTTTTATTGTAAGTCGATGAATATCACCAAAGAATTTCCAAACTTTCAAAAGGAGACATTAAATAAATTAACTTAGATGTAATTTTGTATTAAGCTTAAAGTTTTACAAACTATATTATTATTATTATTATTATTATTATTATTATTATTATTATTATTATTATTATTATTATTATTATTATTATTATTATTATTATTATTATTATTATTATTATTATTATTATTATTATTATTATTATTATTATTATTATTATTATTATTATTATTATTATTATTAATATTATTATTATTATGTACTTTTCAGTTACTATGTACTTTATCTTCTCTTTTTAATAAACTGTATTGCATTACAAATATTTTTTCATGATTTTAGTATGGAAAAATGAAGATTTATTCAGTAAATCAGTTAATTGGGTTGGGCGGGGGTCAAAACATCCTCAAATGATCTAAAATTTGGTACACATTCATATTTTGCCAAGAGGAACAAGATAGGAGGGGTGCACCATGTAATTTAAAAAAAAAATTAACCCTTTTTTTTGCAATGGCTAATAATATATATATAATATATATATATATATAAATTTAATATAATATATATATATCTTAATAA
>JABUQX010146057.1:10000-12434 GCA_015478945.1 Trachelipus rathkii
ACTATGATCACTCTTTCATATACTTCACTGGTTATCTCTGGAAAAAACTCCATTTTTCTATTTCCCCTATTTTTTTAACTTTCACACTTTCAAAGGAAGTGTATCGGAACATGCCGGACATTAATTTGGTCTTTAATTTATTTTATTCATATATATATATATATATATATATATATATATATATATATATATATATATACATGACATATATATTTTTTTTTTTATATTTTTTATATATATATATATATATATATATATATATATATATATATATATATATATATATATATATATATATATATATATACTTCGAATTCGTTTAGAGTCTGGTAAACTATTAATGGATCAAATTAGAAAATGCTTATAAAATTAAACTATATGTATACTATTTGTATAACTGAAAATGTTTTTAGACCAATGTATAAATGTGCATAATAATAATATATATATATATATAACTTAATATATATATATATATATATATATATATATATATATATATATATATATAGTGTTATTTATATATATATATATATATATATATATATATATATATATATATATATAAAAATTTTGTATTTGTGTAATATATATATATATATATATATATATATATATATATATATATATAGCAATAACAATAATATATATATATGTATATATATATATATATATATATATATATATATATATAATATATATATATATATATATATATATATATATATATATATAATATACTGCTATATATAAATATATATCAATATGGGTGCACAATTTACAAAATGAAAACAACATCCTAAGGTCTTCATCTAAATAAAAATTAAAAAATCATCTTACTCTCTATTATTATTAGAAACTAATTGTAATTCTCATTTTATAAATTCTGAGTTATTTGATAAGAGATGAATTAAGCAATTTGTTTTATTTCAATTTTATTAAAAACTCTTGAGTCGTATGTACCTTCCTATGAAAAAAACACCTGAAATTTTTCATCCTATATATTCATAATCTTTCACCGTTTAACTCTTTCAAACTAAATCCCTTTGCTTCTTCTTTCATGTGCCATCAGGGTAACATCTGTTTCATATTTCATAAAGTATCGATTTTGTATATTGTTTTATGTATATCTCCAAGGAGAAAGTAAGAAGCATTTGTTAAAAAAAAAAAAAAATAATAGAATAACAAAGCAGGATAATCAAAATTCCGTAGCAGGGAAAATTGGCTAGTATAGCTTTCCATGAAATAATATTTATACTTTGCTGAATATAGAATACGAGCGTTGTCTTAAGGTTAAAAACCTTTTCAAGACTAAATTGAACATCTCCTTTAAAGGAGTAGGATATTTATACTTCATCAATATTCTATTTTCTTTGAGTATTAAATATACTTTCAAAAATCTTGTTTCAGATTGCTCCCTCCAAATGCAGACGCTGCTAATGAAATTTCTTCTTTCCCTGGTGGTTGTATTGTGATTTATGACCTTATTTAGCGTGTTTAAAAATAGCCGCCTAAAGGCTAACGATTTTGTTATATTAGAATTATCAATTGACTTAGCTTTTTATATATTACGATGTTTCTTTGTCAATGAACCTAATGAAATGTCTCACTTAATAATTCTTTGCAAATTCTTAATAAAATAAAAATCACTTGCAGGTTCAGATGGATTTCCATGTCTTTTCCATATTGGATCTTCATAATAGCTTTACAAACCTCTTTCGCATCACTACGCATAGCTTCAGTTTTCCTAGTTGAGAATAAAGATAGCTGGCTTGGAACTGCACAAACTTGTTCGTTTTTTTGCCTTGGCATATCTGGAGCTCTTTTGATGTTAAGAGTAGCTGTGAAGTTTCCTCAGTTAAACGTAAGGTATCGTATAAACTTGTAGTTTAAATAATTTCTCCATAATCAATTTCAAACTTTTGATTATACAATATTATTAAAATTAATTAACAATTGATGGATACGGGAATAGGATGCTACGAAACCTTTAATGTAAAATTTTCTAGATGAATACAAGAACATAGCAAAATACAGTGAGGTTGTGGCGCTTCTAAAAGCCCGATAATTTGGAATATTATCTCTGGTTATAAACTTACAGAACGTTACCAATTTAAAATTTTCCTTTCTTTAATTAATATTGATATCTAGAAATAAAAAAATATGGCTAACAAATAATTTTATTAAAAGAGTAATATTTCCGAGAAATATTAAAGTAATAGAGGTTAATGTTCAAATTGAAATACCTGAAACTTTAAAAGTCATAAAAACTTTACCTCACTTGTCAATAAGGTAAACATGTCAGTCAAAATTGTTAGCGTCCACTGGTGGCAGAATTCAAAATCAGAAATTGAAATATAATTTTCTTATTTTTCATCTGATTTGCTAAAACAAAAGAAATAGTGTAGCATTGGGCAAACAAAAAAAAAATTCG
>JABUQX010146058.1:0-25817 GCA_015478945.1 Trachelipus rathkii
CGATGTACTTCGTTCAGGAAATGGGTGTTTAACCGTTTCGCATTTATCGACGCTTTCGCGTTTCGTGCCCTTCAAATATATATATATATATATATATATATATATATATATATATATATATATATATATATATATATATATATATATCTATATTTCTATATATATATATATATATATATATAAATTTTACACTGGGTTTTAGAATAATATACAAGTTAGCCATGCTTCTAAGTTCTAACCTTTAAGGGTAAAAAAAAAATGCTTTGTTCCTGTTCATAGGCGCGGAGAATTGGCTGTGTGCCTATGCTTAGTCCGCCTTTTTGAAAAGTGTGGCGCCTATGCGCCTACGAATTCATAGTGCGCCAAAGGCGCAACGCCCAGCTCAGGTGAGGGGGGTATTGTTGTGGCCCACCTGGGCCAAGGGATGAACCCCACATTGACGAGATGCCATAGTGAGTGTCCGTCGCCGTCCCGTGAAGCTCTAGGGTAGATTTTCTGACTGCGATGAGTTCTCACTAATAGGTGTAAAGGGGGCGGTAAGGCTTGGCTTTCTTTTCGACTTGTCAAATTCTTCTACTACTTTTCTTTTTCTGGTGCATGTCACGCACCTTACCCCCAGTCTTGGGGAAAGAAGGTGGATAATAATAATAATAATAATAATAATAATAATAATAATAATAATAATAATAATAATAATAATAATAAAAGGCTGTAAACAAACGAACAATTTCCTTGTTGATGAAATGGTTAAACAAAAAAAAAATTGCATTTAACTAACAAGTTTTCAACATCGACATCACATGATTCTAAAACACACTGGGTTTTAATCAAACTATTAAAATCCATTTTAATTTAAATGTTTTAAATATTGCTGAGATATTCTGTATTTTTAATTTTAAAAAAATTGGTGATAATCATCCATATATTTCATTTGTATTCATCTCTCAATAAAAAGATTGTTTTTAAGTATTAGTCCAATCCAGACTCATGCTCCAAAATCATCTCAATCTCTTTCCTATTGATTGGAAAGTTTTTTTTTTGTTTTTTTGACAGTGTTGATTGATCTTCAAATGAGATTGCCTCTTTTCATGGATCTTTAGCACAATTTGGCTTGATATTTGGTTGTATTACATCCCTTTAGACTTACATCTTTTTATTTAATTTCAGATCTTTCCCAACAATGAAACATACTTTGCTCTACCAGGTATCATTCAAAATGAAGAATTAGACCAAAAGGCATCAATAAAGTCAGAAATGAGGGAATCAAATGCTGAATTTGGGTTTGATGAAGAGCTCGCCAACATGGAATTCATAAAATCTGATAATCCGAAGTCAAGTGCTCAAAATGTAGATGTATGTTAATTCTTTATTTTTTTGCTCGTTAGAAACATTAAGAGAACAGAAAATATTATTATTATTATTGTGTTAATGTTGATCTGAAACACTGTGAGGTTTTGTAAACAAATGGAATCAGTTTATTAATATCTAATTTGCAATTTTAAGATCGATCAAATAATTAAAAAGCTCTGAAAAGCAAATGCCTAAAGCAAATTGATGTATGTAGCTAATATATGTGTGTGTGTGTGTGCTCGCGCGCCTGTTCGTGCGTGCGTGCGTTAAAAAAGTGAATTAACGGTCCACAGGAATTGGGTGATTAATCAACACTGACAATATTTGCCAATTGGTCCACGCACGCATTGTGGACCAATTGGCAAATAGCCATTTTTGATTAATCACCCAATTCCTGTGGACCGCTAACTCACTTTTTCTCATGCTATTTATCAGAAGGACACTGCCTTTATCAGCAATTGGTGTGTGCATGTGGTTGTCATCTTCATACTACTTTAGCTCTTCCTATTTATGATATATGATGATGGTAATTAGAGCATCTGAATGAAATCAAAAGTTTGTATGTTAATAGCGAAGTGTTTGAATATTGAAGTGGAGTGAATGGTTTAATATTAATAGTGGAGTGAGGCAGGGATGTGTTATGTCTCTATGGCTGTTTAATTGGTATGTGGATGGGGTAATGAAAGAACTAAAGGTAGGAATGGCAGGGGAGGGGAATGGACTGATGAAGAATGGAAGAGATTGGTGGGTGCACTGGTTATTTAATGCAGTTGATTTGTTTTTGTTTGGCGGATGAAAGTTTGAGGGTTTTACAGGGTGTGTAAAAGGAGGGGTTTGGAAGTGAATATTAAGAGTAAGATTCATGATGATGGTTGAGGAGAGTCGGCAGTGCAAAATCATGTTGATTGTAATCCAGATGCAGAGTGTAATAGGAAAGTTATGAGTGATAGGAAGGTGACTGGTGCAATTAATCTTTGATGAATGCAAGGGAGACTAAGCCTTGAGTGGACCAGGGCTCTGCATGATGGTATGGTGGTACCGGTTTTAATGTATAGTAGTGAAACTATGGTGTGGAATAAAGAGTATAGGTATATGGTGCAATCTGTTCAGATGGATAATATCTTAAGGGCGTGTTATTTTTAAAAACAATTTCTTTTTTCATCCCACTCTATTACTCCAACCCTTGAAAAAGATGTCCCTAAACAGAACCAAAAGATTAAGCACCAAGGCAAAGATTATTCGCTAAAATATAAAACATCCGAATTTCTAAAGCAGAACACACCGACCCCAGATGTAAAAAATGCAACTCGGATGAGACCTCTCCATAAGTCTATTACTGAGACAAAAGCATTGACATCAATAGATTGTACCCAAGCAGCCACAGCTCTTGAACAACCCACTAAAAACCCTCTGATAGTTTACAGGAATATTACAGCTCTTCTGAATCGCCCTATAACTCTTCTTCCGAATTTCCTATCTCAGCACTCCCTAAAGGATTCCATGCCTTAGTGGATGAAATGGATTGTAGTTCCCAAATAGAGCTTGATGTGACGACCCACTCTCTTGCTAATGCTTCCTGCGCTTGGTGAATGGAAAACCGTTCAACGCAAACACCGCAAATGCTAAATCTGTTGGAGGCATGAAAGGAGACCAGGTCTCCCATCTTAACTCAAAATGTCCATTCTCAAAATCACCCACCTGATGACTCACTGACAAAGTCTCCAACATTAGACTTTTGCAACACAATGGATCCTATATCGGATCATAATATCCCAACTCCAACACCCTCTCAAAAAGATGACACTTCTCCGGTGACACCTTCCTCTCCCACTTCCATGGAAACAGCCCCATATTCCCCACACATTTCTGAATCAGCTTGCTTGGCAGGTACTGATATCGCTTCATTCCTAAACATGAGCACTCTGGTTGCTCTTCCAACAACCAACCAAGTCCACATAATAACATGGACTTGGTTGAACTAAACTTACTTCGCATTCATAGCGAAGTTCCTCCACCAAATATCACAGAAAACTCCCCCTCCAAAACTGGTGGTACAACCCAAATCTCTGTTGCACGACTACTCCTTATCATCAGGATTTATTGTTCCTCCTCGTCAGAACCTACATCTTGGCCTTTTCTCCCATCTGTATCCACCACCAGCATTATCCCTAGCCACATATATGCGCGAAATGTTTTGTTGTAGGTATTCAGAAAACTTATTTGTAGTGTTGGTGGTTATGAGGTTGGAGATTTGGGTGTTTAGGTTTTTTATTTGGTTAGAAATGTGAGGGGTATAAGGATTGAGTTTTCGGAGGGAGTTTCTTTGTTTAATGAGTTGGTTGAGTTTGGGGTTGTATGATTTTCTGTGGCACTTTTGAGTATATGGTTTATGGGTGATGATTTGGATTGTTTAAGAGTAGTGATGGAGGTGACGGAGGGATGTTGTATGTGGAGTTTGTATTGGGTTGAGGTGGGTTTCGATATAGTTAGTATATGCGGGCAGTTTGCTTTTTGTAGTTAGTGTATGTAGTAGTTTTTTGGGGGGGATTGTTGGGGGGAGTTTAAAGAAATAAGAATAGGAAGGTGGTCCGATTGTAGGTCAGTAATAGTGTCCCATGTAAGTAAGTGGTGTAGGGAGGGGGAACAGAATGTAACGTCTGGGAAAGTGGGGTTGGTTGACTTGGGGAGGGGATTCCAGGTGGGGAGGTTTTTGGGTGGAATGACCCCAAGGATTCCTAATTCGTTAAGGGATATAGTTTGCCTCAGGGGTTTGGAAGGGTAGTCTTTATACCAGGCAGTGTGGTGGGCATTAAAATCGCCTCCGAGGATGAGATTTGGGTATGTGGATAAAGGTGTTAGGGGGGGGTGAGGTTGTTTGGGGGGGATTTGGGGAGGTGGGGTGGCGAATGTAGAGATTGAAGATGTTATAGGTGGTCTTGTTCAGGAGGATGGAACAGGATTGAGATTTTATTAGTGCGTTGTGTTGTGGTAAGTAATGTTGTTATGGATCAGTGTTAAGAGGGAGTGTTGGTGGGAGGGGAGTAGATGGCGTCATAACCCTGGAACGTGGGGAGTGGGGTGTTTTGGGAGAGGGAGTTGTTTTGGGGAGGGAGGCTTCTTGTATGATGGCTATATGGATGTTGTATTTTTTGAGGAAATGGTTGAGTTCTATTGATTTATTGGTTAGGCCATTAATATTTAATTGTAATATATTGAGAGTTAGGGGGTTAGTTTTGGGAAGGGGGGGATTTTGAATAATAGTGGGAGGGTTGCATATTGCACAGGAGAAGCCTGAGTTATTTCTGGGGAGGTTTTGGAATGGGGAGCAGGTCAGGTGAATCAATTTGAGACAACTTTCACATTGAATGCTATTTAGTCCAACTAGTAGTTGGCATATGGGGCAATAATATCTAAGGGGACCTGGGTTTTTCTCGACATCACCCGACCGAAGGAGAAGCAGTCCCATCACCAAGAAAAAAGAAATAGCTAGAAGAGACAGACAGGAGATATTGTTAAAAGAGTGAGATAAAGGTATCAGAAAAACAAAGTTATATACGACCTGTGGGCCCGGCGTCCGTCCGACTCCTGTCGGCATTGACCCTCCAATTGCTATATTAATATATATATATATATATATATATATATATATACTTATGTATATACATATCTTTAAATGTATTTCCACTTTTTAATACAACTTAGTTATGTATATATATATATACATATATATACATATATATATCATATCTATATACCTTATTATATATATATATATATATATATATATATATATATATATATATATATATATCATATAATATATATATATATATATATATATATATATATGTATATATATATATATATAATATATATATATATATATATATATATATATATATATATATATATATATATATATATATATATATATATATATATATATATATATATATATAGCAGGGGGCAGGGATAGCAAGGAAGCACACTTCCTCAAAAGCTCGGGGAGGAATGCAATCGGGCCACCCGCCTTCTAACGTTCATAGATTTCAGGGGCCCATGCACCCGATCAAATGTACGACTACTCCTTATCATAGGACACATGAGAGGAGAATTAGTAGGAAGAGAAATGCCAGAATCGGCCAGGGTTGAGTTAGAGGAAAATAGAAGGCCAGAAGTTAACCTTTTCAGTTTAGAATTAGCAACCAGAATCAATCAGATCAGATAAGAGGAGAAGGCAAATATACAGAAGTTGCTAGAGATGTTGTTGTGGTAAGAGACCAGAAAGATTTGTCAGCAGGAGAACCAAGGAGGTTAGCGTACTTTCGTTTAATGAAAGTCCGCTTTGCTCGTCAAAGAGTATCCATGCAACGATTTCTAGCTGAATGAAAATTAGCGAGAGTGATAGGAGAACGAGAAATTTTCCACCCCGATACGCACTGTCTCTAGCATGAATGGCCAGAGAACACACGATCGAACCATGGATTATGATTAGAGAAAGATTTAGTTGAAGAAGAAATGAGCCTGCTCATCCCATCAACGATTACAGCTCTCTCTTTATCTTTTAAATCTTTATACATCCATCAGTATTCCTTACTGAGGTAGGTAATTTGCTATCATCTGCAAACTTGGAAACCTTACATTTAAAATAAAACTTAAAAAATATTTATATATATATATATATATATATATATATATATATATATATATATATATATATATATATATATATATATATATATATATATATATATATATATATATATATGTTATATATATATATCTTTATATTTCTTTCTTTCTTTCTTCACCTTCCTCTTTGCCCCAAGATTGGGGTAAGGTGCTGTACAAGCATCGGAAAGAAAAGCAGTGGAGAACATGACAAACGCGTCGAAAGAAAGCCCGACACCGCCCCTCTGTACCATTAATTAGTGAGGAGCTCGTCACAGACAGAAAATCCACCCTAGAGCATCATGGGACCGCGACGGACCCTCACTATGGTAAATCGTCAATGTAAGGGTTCATCCCTGGCCCAGGTGGGCCACCATGTCCCCATACAAAACCCCGCCATTCACTCCTATTATGCACCTTTATTCTCGCATCTGCCAAAATCACATTTCTCTCCCTCAGACATTCGTTCACCGACTCAATCCACTTTCTCTTCGGTCTCAGCCGGTCGGTTCCCAACACACTCTCCCACTATACATCCGCTTAACCACCGACTTTCATTCATCCTTTCCACATGACCAAACCATCTCAACATACTTTCATTTATTCTCTCATTTACCCCTTTCTTCACACCACACCACTCTCTAATACGTTCATTCCTCACTTTATTAATTCTTTTCACACCTAGCATGCCCCTAAGATTGTTCTCAATCTGAACACATTGAACTTTAGATCTATGCTTCTTATTCAGACCATAGTCTCACTACCATACAATAACACACAGGTAACAACATACCCTCATGTAAGACTCTAGCGCCTCAAGACTTAGTCCCTTTACATCCACCAAGGATTCAATTGCACCAGCCACCTTCTGCCATTCACAATTTTCCTACTACACTCTGCATCATCCGTTCCCTTCTCATCCAACACATACCCTAAATATTTAAACTCAGACACTTGCTCCAGCTGCTCATCATCTAACATAACTTCACACTGAGGACTGTCCTCACTCACAACCATAACCTTACTCTTATCTACGTTTACTTTCAAACCCCTCCTTTTACATACCCTGCCAAATCTCTCTACCAATCCTCTCAAACTCTCTTCCAGATTCGCCACACAGAACCAAATCATCCACATATAGTGGGCACCCTCCACTCCTCTCCATTCTCCATCATTCTAACACATTTCCCTGCCATCCCACACCTCGAATTCTTTCATAACCATCCATATACATTGAAAAAAAAGAAGACATAACACATCCTATCTCACTCCATATATATATATATATATATATATATATATATATATATATATATATATATATATATATATATATATATATACAATATATATTCATATAGAATTTTTATATATCTATATATATATATATATATATATATATATATATATATATATATATATATATATATATATATATATATATATATGAGAAACAGCCACTTGACCTAAGAAATAGTTACGGACCACAAACATGTCTCCTCATTTCCATTAATAAATTACTTTTCATTTTCATTAATTATTATTATTATTATTATTATTATTATTATTATTATTATTATTATTATTATTATTATTATTATTATTATCCAAACTTCGGAATGTCAAACCCGTCCTTGGCCGGTGGTCTTCATCTTGTAGGAAGAGTCGCCTCTTGGAGGTGGTCCTGGCTCGTTTGCATCTTGGTCATACAAATCTCACCCATGGGTTTCTTATGTCGCGAGGAGTTCCCCCGTCCTGCCCATTTTGCTCCTCCAGCTGTCCTCTCACTGTCGTTCATCTCTTTGTGGATTGCGTTGCCATCTCGACCCTTCGAAGCAAGTTCTTTCCTGACGTGCTAACTATACCTCTTCAGCATCGCCTTCAGCACATCTTATCCGAATCATCTCATTTTCGTAGTGATCGTATTTTTACCTTCCTCTTGGAACTGAACATCTTGTATAAGATCTAACCATCTCAGCCTTGTTCCTCTTTCGTTTTGTTAGGGATTTCCCCTGTAGTTAGTTTGCTAACACGGGTATACCGCATTTTTGTGTGCTGTGGAAGTTCCCTTAACAACCACTCCAAAAAAAAAAAAAAAAAAATTATATTATTATTATTATTATTATTATTATTAAGAGACTTAAGGAATCAAAAAATTTTGATCGCTTAAATAATTTCAGGGGTTGAACCCTAATCCCCCTAATATATATATTTATATACATAAATATAGATATATATATTTATATAGCAAATAATATATATATATATATATATATATATATATATATATATATATATATATATATATATATATATATATATATATATATATATATATATATATATATATATATATATATACTATATATATATATATATTGAAAGAGAGAAAGAAATTTTTAAAATATACTTTTTTCCAATTAATCGTCATCGTCATTGGCAAAATTTATTATAATCGTCATCGGCAAAATTTCATAATCGTCCCATCACTAATATATATATATATATATATATATATATATATATATATATATATATATATATATATATATATATATATATATATATATATATATATATATATATATATATATATATATATATATATATATATATATATATATATATATATATATATATATATATATATATATATATATATATATATAGTGTATATCTTTTTGGAATTTTCTATAAAATTTTGTTGTGAATCTGAATATAAATTAAGAGAATAAATGTTTAGAACAATTTTGATGTTCATCTGTTCGGAAATGGTGAAATTTATTAAACTAAAAAAAAAAAAATTTATTTAAGTTTATGAAATTAATAAGACTTTGAACTTTCACATTCATATAATTTTATTTTTATTTTTATTCCAAACAGACCCTCGTTAGCGATGGTGGTCAAGGAGAAAAAGGTTCCAAAGTGAAAAGGACTTTGAAAAGATTACCTCAAACGTCAATAATGTGAAAAAGGGATTAACAAAAAGAATTGTGAAAACCTCTGTTGCAAATATTGTAATTTAAATTTTAAAAGTAATGAAGAGTTGAAAAGTCATCTGAATTTGCATAAAAGAAAGTTTAAATGTGCCCATTGTAATTATGAAAGCACTTATAAATCAAACTTAAGTTCTCATCTGCTAACTCACAGCAATGTTAAATTATTTAAATGTTCTGAGTGTGACTATAAGTGTAATCAGAAAGGATGCTTAAAAACACACATGCTTACGCATCAAAATATAAAATTATTTAAATCGAGTGTGACTATGAGTGTAATCAGAATGGGAGCTTAAAAATACACATGCTTACGCATCAAAATATAAAATTATTTAAATGCTCTGAGTGCGGCTATGAGTGTAATGAGAAAGGAAACTTAAAAAGACACATGCTTACGCATCAAAATATAAAATTATTTAAATGTTCTGAGTGTGGCTATAAGTTTACTCAGAAAGGGAATTTAAATACCTGGAAGGAGAAAAAAATTATTAAATGTTCTGAGTGCGACTATGAGTGTAATCAGAAAGGAAGCTTAAAATTACACTCGCTTATGCATCAAAATATAAAATTATTTAAATGTTCTGAGTGTGGCTATGAGTGTATTGGGAAAGGACGCTTTGAAAGAACACATGCTTAATACATCAAAATATTAAGTAAATGTTCAAGTGTGATCATAAAATGTAATCAGACTTTAAACACACATGCATGACATAAAACATAAAATTATTTAAATGTTCTGAGGTGTGGCTATGAGTTAATCAGAAAAGAGCTTAAAAGACACATGCTCAAAATGCTCTAAAATTATTTAAATGTTCTGAGTGTGACTATGAGTGTAATCAGAATGGGAGCTTAAAAACGCACATGCTTACGCATCAAAAAATAAAATTATTTAAATGTTCTGAGTGCAACTATGAATGTAATCAGAAAGAACCTTAAAATTACACTTGTATCAAAAACATAGTGTTTAAATGTTCTGGAAGTGTGTGGCTATGAGTGTAATCAGAAAGAAATTTTAAAACACACATGCTTAAACATCGAAAATATAAAATTATTTAAATGTTCTGAGTGCGACTATGAGTGTAATCATAAAGGAAGCTTAAAAAGACACATGCTTATGCATCAAAATATAAAATTATTTAAATGTTCTGAGTGTGGCTATGAGTGTAATCAGAAAGGAAATTTAAAAAGACACATGCTTACGCATCAAAATAAAAAATTATTTAATCATGCAAAGTGCGACTATAGAGTGTAATCTGAAAACTTAAGATTACATACATGCTTCACCAAAATATAAAACTATTTAAATGTTCTGGTACCTATGAATGTAATCAGAAAGGTCAACTTAAAAAGACACATGCTTAGTAAGCATGGAAATATGTAGCAAGCAACAACATAGTGAAGAACAAAAAGGGCGAAGCAGGTGTACTTATCGAACTAAAGGACAATCAGTGATTAGGAAAATAGATGGAGAAGTCGAAAAAATTTATGTATGACATATATTGATTACCAGAAGGCTTCTTCCTCATTCAAGGCTAAAAGAAACCTTGAACATCTAGAAATTAGAAGAACCCGCCATGTTCCTGAAGTTAGAGATTAATAAGAGAAAAATAGATATTATTAGAAAAAAATATATTAAGGCAATCTTCAATTTGGTTTCAGATATTTTATTACATTCTCAATGGAATCTGAAAAAAGTATCAAATTTTCATTACTATATAGATTTGGAAAGAAAAATCCTTAGTTTGAATGACATCTGTTGAGACGAGATCCGTGGATGTCTATCAAAGGTTTTCTCCTTTAAAAATTTGAAACTTCGCAAGAGATAAGTTAATATAAAATAAAATGAAATTGGTCAATACTCATCCACTGTAATCGTAGCCT
Organism: Trachelipus rathkii; assembly: GCA_015478945.1. Taxonomy (NCBI): domain Eukaryota; kingdom Metazoa; phylum Arthropoda; class Malacostraca; order Isopoda; family Trachelipodidae; genus Trachelipus; species Trachelipus rathkii. The sequence goes on from JABUQX010146058.1 coordinate 10,899, forward strand.
AAGGATGCTGAGAGACGGATAAAGGTTGTAAGTAATTTCTCTCAGCAGATATTGGAATGACTTTGGACTGAATATTTGTGCTTTCATCGTTCTGAATAAAAAACGGAAGAGCCCTGCAAAAACATCATAAAAAATAACTTTGAAATTAAAGAATTAGACCAGGAATGGACTTATAAATGTTTGTTCTAATTGAATCAAATTTATTCCACCAAATAAATAATAATTAATTCAAATAAAAATCTAAAATTTTTAAAATCTAAATAAATACATGAATGAAGTTAATTTTAATTTAATCCCTTATTTTCACAAACTAATTGTTTAGCTTCATAAATACCTCGTTTACTTGTTAATTACTAATGATAAACGAAAGTGTAATATATATATATATATATATATATATATATATATATATATATATATATATATATATATATATATATATATATATATATATATATATATATATATATATATATATATATATATATATATATAATAAATATATATATATATATATATATATATTACAAATCACACAAAACACCGCCCTTAGAATTATCACTGGATGCACTAAAACTACCCCATCCAACATTTACATGACGAGACTTACATCCTTCTATCTCCACCAACCTGGAGATGGGTGGGGGACTCAATTCTACCAGAAAACCCTAAACCCAACCCACCCATGTCACCGAATATTTTCCAACCCCTTCCGACACAGACTAAAATACCCACCCTCCTCACCAGCTAAATTCTATTATGACATCTACAACATTATTCCCCCTCCTCCTCCTCCTCCTCCTCCCCAATAAGTCATGGCTCACTCATATTCATACACAACTAACTAATACGTACCTACAAAACCGCCCCAATAACAATTTACTAAACTCCCCATCCCCAAATTTCCCCTATAGAAGAAACTCTGTCCTGAAGAGGCCAAATTGACCTCGCCCGGAGCAGATCAGGTCACCACCCAAAACTCTTACAAAATAAATATAGATTCAAACTAGACAATGTTACCTCCCCCACCTGCACCAGATGTCACATTTCCCAGGACACAATGGAGCACCTCCTTCTGGGGTGCTCCGCTCTCGACGCCCCCCGTGCCAACTTCTCTATATCTTCCCTTCTCGACCTGTAGAACCGCCCAAGAGCGGTTGCCGGCTTCCTGGAAGCAGTATGGCCCTCCAATTGAGATGGGCCAGGGGCAGAAGTATATATATATATATATATATATATATATATATATATATATATATATATATATATATATATATATATATATATATATATATATATATATAGAGAGAGAGAGAGAGAGAGAGAGAGAAGATTCCGAGCTTTATGACGATGAGTTTGGTAAGTAATTATATAAAGGGCCTATAGTAATAATAATAAACTTCAAACAAAGTTAATATTTATCAAGTACATATCATGAAGGTCTTCAATGTGTAGGAGCGTGAGCTTTCGATCTAAACAAGATCCTCCTTCAGACGCATTAAGTTGAAGACTTTAGGTCTTCAACTTAATCCGTCTGAAGGAGGATCGTTAGATCAGAAAGCTCACCTTACAAGTGAACGCTGCGACAGCCTATTGCAGTTTGAGTTTTCTTCTTACTATGGAGCCTTTATATATATATATATATATATATATATATATATATATATATATGCATAACATATATATATATATATATATATATATATATAGCATATATATATATATATATATATAATCGAAGCAATTTTTCGCTGAGTTTTGAGTGCGCCTATGCCGCCGGACCTAGTGCGCTTAGCGCCTATGCGCCTATATTTTTGGTCATCAATGCGCCTATGCGCCTTTGCGCCTACGACTTTTCGCCAGCTGGTGGATGTTCGCTAAATTTATTTGCAAAGTAAACTTTAGTGCGATAATAAAAGCATGCTTTTATATAAGGAAGAAAACACATTTATTAATTTTTTGTAATTAAAACACCGTAAACTAATATCTACACGTCTTCCTTTCTCCTCCATGTCCTTGTGATCCATGTTTTCCCCCAGGAGGTTCAGCTCGAACGCTGCAGAAGTTGAAAATCTTCAGAGCCATAGTTGCCAATTTATTAGTAGTTAAGAACTACTGAACCAGTTATATATATATATATATATATATATATATATATATATATATATATATATATATATATATATATTTATATATATATATATATATAAGAAATAAAAAAACAGATATATATAACTATATATATATATATATATATATATATATATATATATATATATATATATATATATATATATATATATATATATATATATATATATATATATGTTTTACACTGGTTTTTAGAATGATACAAGTTTGCCAAGCTTCTAAGTTCTAACTTTTAATGGTAAAAAAAATGCTTTGTTCCTGTTCATAGGCGCGGCTATAGGCGCACAGAATTGGCTGTGCGCCTTTGCTTAATCCGCTTTTAAAAATTGTTGCGCCTTTGCGCCTACGAATTGATAGTGCGCCATAGACGCATAGGCGCACATAACAGCTCTGATAATATATATATATTTATATATACATAATCTAATATAATGAAATATAATATAAAAGGAGAATGAAATTCCATCTTCCCTCAGGTTGGAGATAGAATGTTGATGGCTCCCAGGAGCTTTGAATCCTCTCAACTTCACGTCGAACGCTTCGACCAGAGATATAACCGCTTAGCTGCCCTGCAGTTGGAAGATGAAAACGGTGAGAGTTCGGCCGGAGTCTCAGAGCGCTCACGCTCCCTGCGATTTTAAATTTCCCGCCGGAGAAGCGGGGCCCACCTTTGTCAGACTTGGATCGACTTTGGTCATTGTCCCAAATTGGCATCTGCCAAGCAGAGGCAAATTCACTGAAGCGGAGAAAACGACACTGGGAGGCCTTCAGAGAACTTATCCTTCTGAAAATGGCCGATATGCGGTGTCGCTACCCTGTGCCAATCACCCTCTCCCCGATAACTACGCCTTGGGTAGAACGTTTGTATAGCGTCCTAAAGGTTGACAGGGGACGCTGGGTTAAATGAGCTACTCAAGATGTTATAAAGGGTCTGGAGAGAGGTTTCATCAGAAGAAGGCTCTATCACACGATCCACCAAAAAGGCCAAGCTGCACTATTTGCCTCACCATGGGGTCAAGAAGTCTTCGTCACCACGGCACTAAGGCTAGTGTTTGATTATTCTTCTTCCAACAATCCTAGTCTTAATCAGTGCCTACACAGTGGATCTTCTCTCATCACTGATTTGACTAAGATCCTTCTGAAACTCCGGCTAAGACAGTATGCTACGTCAGCCGACATAGAGAAGGCATTTCTGGGGATAAGTCTCAGATTTGAGGACAGAGATTCCACACGTTTTTTGTGGGTGAAAGATCCTTCTGACCCCAGAAGCCCTTTGGTCACCTATCGGTTCACATCAGTCTTATTTGGGGCCACTTGCAGTCCATTCTTGTTGGCTGCCTGTATTCAACACCACGTCCGAAACTCAGACACCGACTATGAAGATATCATCCTGAACCAAATCTACGTGGACAATCTGTTCGGTACCTTTGACACCGAAGCAGGAGTGGAAGATTTCTTTGTCAATCGGTCCCTCTTCGAGAAATTTACGAGAGTGGGTGTCCAATTGTCCAGAAGCGAACGTAAAGTTCCGAGAGAACGATGCAGCCGCCGAAGACACTACGATTAAGGTTTTGGGTCTGGGTATGGAATGGGATACGAACGAAGACACCATTTCGTACCCCCTCAAGGTGGTCGCCTCGGAAGCGGCTACGAAGAGAACCATTTTGCAGAACCTCGCTTCCATATTCGACCCACTGGGCATCTTGTCCCCGGTGGCTGTTCGAGGGAAGATTCTCCTGCAAAAATTATGGAAGGAGAAACTAAGTTGGGACAAACCTATTTCCAACGAACACCGCAAGGAATGGGTTTCAATTGCCGAACATTTACAACGCTGTTTGCAATTAACGATACCAAGACAGCTGATTTTCGCTCGAAAGGTGGAACTACATGCCTTCTCAGACGCGTCGGGCGCGGCCTATACCACCGCAGTGTACGTTATCGGTGGAGGCTCGTTCGCGCGGCAGATCTCTTATAGCAAAAATTAAAGGTTGCCATAAGGAAGGAACACGATACTCGTCTGGAATTAATGGGGGCCCTGCTCTCATCGAATCATAAAATTTGTCATCGACGCTTACAAGGGTTTACTAGAGGTAGCTGAGATCTACTGCTGGTGTGACAGTCAGGTGGCACTGCGATGGATATTCTCCTCCAAGCAGCTCCCCCTCTTCAATCAGAACAGGGTCGATGAAATTCGTAGAAACCTACCGACGGCCGAGTGGCGATACGTCCCCACCGAGGATAACCCCGCCGACGCGGCGTCTCGGGGCATAAGTACGTATTCACGGACTTATGGAAGAATGGCCCCCCTTGGCTTCCGAGCCCTTCAAATTGGCCCGTCTGGACAGAACACCCTTCCCTCTGTGAAGGGGCTACGGGGACGGACGAGGTCATGGTAGCCGCTTCCACCACCGCGGTACCGAAAGCGGCTCCCATCTTCGATTTAGAGCGTTACTCCTCTCTTAACAAGATCATACGGATCACCGCCCTGGTTCACAGGTTCATCGAGAACTTGAGAAAATCCAGGCAGAAACTCCCATAGCCCGGACCGTCTTTCGGCCCGAATTCTCCCATTTGATTTCCTTGGAGGAGAGAAGTAACGCGGAACTCTACTGGATTCGGAGGCTCCAGAGGGAACACTACCTATCCGAAGTTACGTGTCTCCGGGACACCATGCCTTTAACGAATCTGGTGAAGCAACTGAGCTTAACGCTAGTAGATGGAGTCCTCAGATGTGACCGGAGATTGAGCAATGCGATGATCCCCTTCGACGCAAAGTTCCCGATGCTGTTGTCATCGGACTCGCCTCTCACCTGGCTCATCCTGTAAGACTTCACCAAACGAACCACCACGTTGGTATTTCAGAACTCGTGTCGATTGTCCGTCAGCGGTTCTATTTCTCTCGGATGAGGACAACGGTGAAGAAAGTGGTACGCCCGTGCGGTCTTTGTAAACATTTACAAGCTGCACATTTTCGTTCGGCGCCGCTAGCTGCCTTGCCTCGCTCCTGAGTGGTGGAAAGCAGACCGTTTACGGTGATCGGAGTGGACCTGACTGGGTATTTCAACGTCAAAGTTCCCAGGAACGACGTGACTAAGAGCTACGTGGTCTTGTTCACTTGCGCTGTGACTAGAGCGATACATTTAGAGCTCGTCTTCGACAACAGCACCGAGTCATTTTTGAGAGCGTTACGCCGGTTTATCGGAAGGCGAGGGAACACCATCCGTAATATATTCCGACAACGCAACGTATTTCCAAGCTGCGTCCCAGCACTTAAGAGACTTGTGGGAACTGCCTTCCGTGAAGGACTTCCTAGCTGAACGTTCCATCACCTGGAGATTCAATCCCGCCAGAAGCAGTCATTACGGCGGATTCTTCGAACGTTTGATCGGACTGACCAAGACCCATCTCCGTAAGACCCTCAAAACCTCTCTTAGCTATGAAGAGTTCAACACGGTGCTTGCGGAGGTGGAATCGGTGGTCAACTGCCGACCCCTCACCTATGTGGGTGACGAGCTCCACTCTATCTTCCCATTTATTCCAGGCTAGTTCGTTGCAGTGCTTCCTCCTTTCCTGCCACATCTGTTCTGTGGAATTCTCTTCCATCTCCTATGTTTCCTGCTGAATTTAATCTCCCTCACTTTAAAGCCTGCGTCTGTGCTCATCTGCGTAATTTACGCTAGTGGATGAAATTTTAGCGTGCAACACCCCCTCCCTGAAGGGCGCTGCCCGTGAGTGGTGGTGACAACTGTAAAAAAAAAAGTTAAATACTGCCCGTCCCTGAAGAGTTGCTTGACCATGATTTCTACAGGGACAGTAAAAGATTAGCAAGAGGTACAAGTACTTGCTCGCCCTCATTGCTAAGTTTAAGTCCGCCTGGAGCAAAGATTATTTGCTCAGTCTGAAACAATCTTGGAACGTCTCTAACCGTCCAAACGTTAGGGTTGGAGACGTGGTTTTAATAGAGGACGATGGTCCGCGTTTGAGGTGGAAATTGGGCATAGTTAAGGTCCTCCACACTTCACCTGACGGGCACACCCGTTCGGTGTTGCTCAGCACAAGTCGGGGTGAAATAACAAGGGCTGTCATCCACTTGTATCCTCTGGAAATACACTCCAACCTGTTCGATCCCTCCGATCCGCCCCCACCAGTCGAAGCTCCTCAGGCATCGGTCTCTCCTCCGGAGAGACCCTCACGACGAGCGCACATATTGGCTAAGCAGAGGATACGGGCTATTCTTTCCGACGAAGAATAGCCCACTGCCTACCAACCCCCGCATCTCTTTAAGTCCCCCTTGACTTCGCCCGGGTTTGCCTTCCTTGCCTGCGGGCGCTGGGATGCGGGCGGAACCCAGCGGAGGTTTGTGTTTCAGACGATCCTCAAACCAACAGAACAAGTCGTATTTAGTTTGTCAATTTGTTTAACAGACGTTACATAAGGTCGTGAAAGGACCAACGAAATGAATGAGTCACAGATTTTACTCTCCATCAGCGGGATTCGAACATTGGACACCGCGTTGCAGTGTTAACAATAACCGGATGCTCTAACCACTAGGCCATCCACGTCCCCAAAAAAGAACGCTTCAAGCGTAGTTTTTAAAGCACCCGGTTTTTTCATCCCATAGTTGCTGAGTACTCAAAGGCCTGAACGAAAAATCAAAAATAGATTTTTCTCAAAAAATCAAAATAATCACCAACCCTACCCAAAGTATGTGTGGAATGTTCAAATTTATAAGTGAAGAAGAGAAACAAGGAATAAAATCAGGTTCCTAAGAAGATAAGGGAAAACCGTGTAGTGTTTGTGCAGAGAAATAAAACGAAATACAGGGTTCGATGTTGTGCGTGTTTATTTCCAAATGGGAAAATGATGTATATAACCGGGGCGAAAAAGGACTTTTCTACTTGCAATAAAACTTTGGGGAAAGTCTATTTAAGTAGTAGGAAAAATCAGAAACCAAAAATAAATAAATCTGCGCTAATTTAAAAAGGAAACTAAAACTATGTAACCTAGGCGACGAGAAGCTTTTTCCACTTGAAATAGCATTCTCGCCAGAGGTCTATTTTAAGTGGTGAATAAAAAAAAAAGAAAACTAAATGTGAACAATTTCAAAGAAAACGAACTATGTAACCTAGGAGACGAGAAGCTTTTTCCACTTGAAATAGCATTCTCGGCAAAGGTCTATTTTAAGTGGTGAAAAAACTAAATGTGAACAATTTCAAAGAAAACTAGAACTATGTAACCTAGGAGACGAGAAACGTTTTCCACTTTAAATAGCATTCTCGGCTGAGCTCTATTTAGGTGGTGATAAAAAAAAATAAAAAAATTAAAATAAAAAAAACCCAACTGAATATCAAAAAAATAAAATATTTTCTGAAGCTAGTAGGGCTTAATTCATATCCTAAGTATCAAAATATTAAAATAAAAGCTAAAATTTAGAAAGAGACCAAAAACAATTTTCACGGTGGATGTAAAATTTTCCTAAATTTAGCATGGCTATTCAAATGTAAAGAAGTTGCAGAGAATATGCTGACTGTGCATCTTAGGTATATAGGCCATTTTAGTACTGTACCATTTATCAGACCTAAGGTACGGAAAAAGTTTTCCGAAAATCAAATATATATATATATATATATATATATATATATATATAATAAATATATATAAATAAATATAATATATATATATATATATATATATATATATATATATATATATATATATATATATATATATATATATATATTCTCTATATATATATATATATATATATATATATATATTTGAAAATTCGTAAAAAAATTTAATAATATATTTTAATAAATACTGGGTATGGAACTAAAAACCTTAAATAACTGATAAGAGAAATAGCTATATTTACCAGATAGATTCCAAAGTAGAACGTGATCGGAGAGCAGCACAAACACCAAGGTATCATAGCTTTTTCCAAAGTGAATCTCCTCGCTAAGATTTTGCTGGACCGGCTGAGAAAAGGGGGGGGAGAGAGAGATAATAAAAAGGGGGAAAGAAGGAGGGTTAGTATTCATCGGGAGATAGCGGTAGGGAGAATTTCCAGAAAATCCATCAGAAGAATTTGTTGTTATTTATGTTATTAAAATTAAGATGTTTCAAATAAAATCAGAGAAATCCAAGTGAGGAAATAAAAATGGTATAGTTTGAATAGGGTGCGGAGAGATAACGGGATATAATTAATAAGAAATTTCAACTAAAAAAAAAATTGCTCGTTGGCAACTTAATCAAGCATCACATTTTATCTACAGCATTCAATCTGGGGAAAGTAAAAAAAAAAGGGGGATGTAGATTATCAGCTCGTCCACGAAGGAGAGGAGGGGGGAGGGAAAAAAGAAAAAAATGAGCTGAGAAAACCTTCTCGAATTTTGAAGGTCGTTTATCAAAATTCGCTGTTTTTATAAACCAATTTCTTTTTGGTATATAACGGAATTTTTACAGATGATAATCTGTAGAAATATATATATATATATATATATATATATATATATATATATATATATATAAATATATATATATATATATATATATATATATATATATATATATATATATATATATATATATATATATATATAAATATATATATATATGTATATAAAATCTTTATATTTTTTTTCTTTCCTATATATATATATATATATATATATATATATATATATATATAACAATAACAATATATATAATATATATATTTATATTATATATATATATATATATATATATATATATATATATATATATAAATATATATATATAATATATAATATATATATATATATATATATAGGGTGATTCAAAAGTCAAAACCTCTGCGACAAACTCGGAGGGCTGATAGAGCAAACGATAAGGAACATTTATTGTTAAATAACCTATGTTGTATGACGTTTCGTTTCAAAGTTGCGAACGATTGAAGGTACACTAGTTTATATTGTGTGACGCGTCGCATGTAGCTTACCGACGATTTAGGTTACTCAATTTTAATGTGTTTATGCGTGCGTACATGTTTGTACGGCAACGTCGCCCCTAGGAAACACGTGGCAATGCAACTACCTTGCCCAATTCGTCGTTGATTCAGTACAGTGTTGGCATCGATTACAATGGATCACTACACTCTTCCCGAGTTAACCGACATGATAATGTGTTACGGTGCGGCGAACCTCATGTACCGGGAACGGTTTACACACAGAAATCCCCCCCACCACACAATGTTTGCTCGCCTTCATCAGCGCTTTCAAGATTATTTCATAACAAGCTCCATTGTTTGCTTTACAACCTCGCGTCAAAACACATACGTTGTTTAACAAAATATCCTTATTGTTACATCTATCAACCATCGGAGTACACAAATGTACGCACGCACACATACATAACATTAGAATACCCAAAATCTCCGGTTACCAAGCAGTGGCGGCTCTAGACTTTGCGGGGCCCGGGGCGGCAATGGCTTTGCGGGGCCCTGGGCGGTGTTTTAATAGAAAACATACACAAGTATATAAAGCATTAAAATCTGCACAATAACAAAAAATTGTTTAAAACCCTTTACATTGTATTAAATGAATATATATATATATATATATATATATATATATATATATATATATATATATATATATATATATATATCTAATATATCTATATATATATATATATATATATATATATATATATATATATATATATATATATATATATATATATATATATATATATATATTTATATATATATATATATATATATATATATATATATATATATATATATATATATATATATATATATATATATATTATTTTTATATATATATATATATATATATATATATATATATATATATATATATATATATATATAAAACTTTCTAAAACTTCTATATAACTTTACTACACTCGAGTAAAATATAAAAATTTGTTAAAACCTTGCAGCTAAAGTCCTTAATTAGGTCATCAAAATCTAAAGTCGTCGCCAAGTCTTTTTCTATTGAGAGAAGAGCCAGTGCAGATAGCCGGTCTTGAGTCATGGTGTTTCTCAAGTAAGTTTTGATGAGCTTCAATTTCGAGAAGCTTCTCTCTGCAGAGGCTACAGTAACTGGAATAGTAGCTATTATTCTTAAAGTAACATAAATGTTGGGATAGACATCACACAACCCGTTTTTGGCCATGTATTTAAGAACTGATAGTATATCGTCTTTTTCCCCGTCATAAGCTCGTGAAAACATTCTGAGCTCTTCACAGAGCTCTATAGCTTCAATATCATGGTGTTCCCCTTTGCTTAAAGAAACTTCCAAATCTTTACATTTTTTCATCAAAAGTTCATCATTCATCTGCAGGAGGTCATTAATGTGATATATAAATCCAAACGTGTTTTCATGTGATTTTAGAGCTTCAAATCTTGGATGACAACTCATTCGCACTGCATCGACTATGACCAAAAAATAATTTATTTTTGAAATATTAACTTCAGGTGAGAGTTCGGGAACATCGTCTTTTAGTTCATAGGAGAACAAAATTTTTTTTCGTCTTCTCCTAATGTGCTTGAAATTCCTGTCAATTCCCACTTCTTCAGCTATCTCTCTGGCTGTTACCAGTGCCGAGGCGAATCCACTCTGGCGGTACTCATCTAACCAATTAATAAATGCTTGGAGATGCTTAACTGCTACATCCAAATGCATATATTTACTTTGCCATACCTTACTTATGGTATGTATTTTGATAAGTATATCATACCATACAACCAAAGACACTACAAATTCGTATGTCGTTATCTCGTTTTCTAATGACTGACATTCATATTTGACATTCATATTTGACACCGCGAAAAAACTAGCGAAATTTATGTATATATATATATATATATATATATATATATATATATATATATATATATATATATATCTGCTCCATCTATATAACACTATATATATATATATATATATACATATATCTGTGGGGACGTGAACATCTAAACAAACACACAATATAAAAAATATAAAATATATATATATATATATATATATATATATATATATATATATATATATATATATATATATATATATATATATATGACCTTTCATGTTACATAGATATGCTGAATTTTGATCGAATTCAAAAAAAAGTTCGACAAAACGTTGAGATATGCCATATTTGCCCTTATGATAAAAAAAATTGTCAAAGTAAAAAAAATGGAAGGGGGGCTTAGTTTTGACCTATTTTTATTTTTACTGATGCCTACTTTTGGTCGAAATTAAAAAATTTTAAAAAATTAGTAGAATAATATAAAAAAAAATAGCTCAACATAACAATAAAAAAATATATATATATATATATATATATATATATATATATATATATATATATATATATATATATATATATATATATATATATGCTTTATAAACAGAAATTACTTTATATATATATATATATATATCATAGCTGGGCATGCCGCAACGATTTTCGGCTATTCGGCTAATCGGCTACGCCGCACTATCAATTCTTATAGCCGTAGTCGTAGCCGAAATTTTTTTTTAAATAGTCGGACAAGCCAACGACGCACTGCATTTTTCCGCGGCTATCGTTTCGGCTATGGAATTTTTTTAAATTAATTAAGTGAACCCTAACTCCGTTCTCCCTGATGACAAGTCACTTTCGAAAACGGGTTTTATATTGGTATGAAAAAGGCGTGGCATTGTAGTGATAAGTGTGTAATAATATTTTCAGTCTTAGTTCTATACTAATACGAATAAGATGTGTCAAAAGCTAAAAGAAGAAAAGTGCAACCTGTTTTAAACACGCAGTTTTATTCAAAATTCCTTTGTGATGTTCTTGTCATGTTATTATTTTATTAATTAGGTATTATTATTATTATGTTACTAAGTAATTAAGTAATAATTATTATAATTACTAATTTACTGATTAGTAGTTACTAGTTACTAAGTAATTAATTACTAGTAAAAATATATATATAACAAATTAATAATATATATAATATGTATATATATATATGTATATATATATATATATATATATATATATATATATATATATATATATATATATATATATATATATATATATATATATATATTTCTTTCTTTCTTTCTTTATATATATCTACATAATATATATATATATATATATATATATATATATATATATATATATATATATATATATATATTCTATATATATATATATATATATATATATATATATATATATATATATATATATATATATACTTATATATATATATTAATTAGATTTATTAATTTATCAGATACTGAAATTTAATTAAATAATTTGTATAAAGTATAAACATAAAATTATTAAAATAATTAAATACATGGATAAGTTTGTGACTAGGACCAGAGGTGTTTCTGGAGACAGTTCAGCCGCTGCCAGTAGTAGCTTAAGGAGCAGCTCTCCCATTTTAAATGAGAGCTGTGACATGGACAGCCAAAGATCTCTTACTGATCCTGTCACTGTAACCCTTGATTGTGAGGAGACGAGGGATCCTGGAAACCAAGGCCAAGAGGGCAACGAGGATGCCGTCAAAGAGTTGAAAAGCTATTTGCTCACTCTTGAGAGGTAAGAAACTCGCCTCCATGCTATAGTAAAGACTAAAGACTAAAGACTAAAGAGCATAGTAAAGAGTAAAGACTATAAAGTAACCAAATTAAATCTTTAAATAAAATCTAGTAAATTAACTTTTTTTGAATTTTTTCATGATTGAACATTTAAATATGAAATTACAATAGTCAAATTCAAAAAAATTAAAAACTTCTATTTATTTCAGTTTCTTCATCTTTGAAAAATTTTTGAGGACTGATGAGAAAGTTGATGGGGTGTCTCTTAGGAAGATTCACACTGGTGTTGCCAAGTGTAAACATCCTGCCTGCAAAGGGAAGAAGGGGCTTTCCTACAGCACCCAGACAAGGTCCCACCTCAAGCAGCATTACAAGCATGTAAGTTTAAATAATTATTAATTAAATAATTTAGATAAGATCACAACAACTAACTGGTGTTGCTAGTTAATTAGTTATCAAGATTTAAACACTCTTGTATAAAGTCTTGATACTTTATACAAATGTTATCAAAGAAAATTAAAAAATTTGTAATTAAAGTTTGTATTATTTTTATATACCAGATGCACAATGACCTTCTCCCTCACCTCTCTGCAGCCATTGAAGGGCTTAGCAAGCGCGGTCGCTCCAGTTCAAGGGAGAGTGAGTCTCGCAAGCGTCAGATGTCTCTGGATGAGAGCTTCAGGTCAAAGTTCAGCCAGCAGAGAGCAAGACAAGGTTACACCAGGTGAAAAAATTCAGAAACATAATATTAGTTATTTTAATTGAACTCAATTTTTTTTAAATAGGTATATGAGCGACTTAGCGTCTTCACGTTTTAAAAATATTTTTATTAAAAATTTAAAATATATTGATTTATTAACTTAATTACTTTTTCATCATTAGGTGGTTCATTCATTCAATGATGCCACTGGATTTAGCTGATGATCCTTACACGAAGGAGATGTTTTACCTCATTAATCCCGAGTTTCATCCCACCTCAAGGAGGACTTTGAGCAGGGATATTGAAAAGCTGATGCAAAAGGGGAAGACTCGACTGATAAACAACCTCTTCCACCAGAAGTGGGTGGCCACTACAGCCGACAGTTGGACCGCCCACAATAGGTCCTTCTTGGGAATGACAGTCCACTGGATTGACAGGGTCAACCTCAAAAGGTGCCATGCAACTTTGGCGGTCAGGGAGGTGAAGGTAAGAAAATTAAAAAGTTAAATTTTGTCATTTTATACCTTAGTCTCATAACCATAAGAACATATGAGGTGTAAATATTATTTAATTTACAGACTAAAACAATAAAATTATTGTCTTTAGGAAAGGCAAACTCACCAGTTACTGGGGAAACTAATCACAGAGATTCATCATGAGTTTAGCATCCACGGTAAGGTGAAGGCCACCACTACGGACAATGGCACCAACTACGTGGCAGCCTTCAACGCCTTTGGTGAGTCCAACCAGGACCAGGAGAACCTTCCTATGGACCCTGATTATCCTGACTTGGAGATTGTGGATCTCCAGGAGCTCCTGAGGGCTGAGGGTGACAACCCAAGTCTGCCGCCTCAACACCGCTGCAGGTACTTAGAATTCGCGAAAACTAGTGCTAAATGCTACTAATATATATTAATAATATTATTAAGTAATAAGTATTAACAAATAAAGATTTGTCATTTAAGATTTAACTAATAATCTTTGAATTTCTTGAATTAAATATCTTATTGTTTCAGTGCTCACACACTCAATCTGTTGGCGACAACAGATGTGAGTGATATACAGGGCTGGAGCAAGGGGGGCTCACAGTGGAGGAGGACCATAGCTAAGATCCAGGCCCTGTGGAACCTTCAGAACAGGGCCCCAGTGGTGGCCAACCAGATCAAGATTGTCGCCAAAAGAAAACTGAAGACTCCTGTGGTGACAAGGTAGTAGTAGTTACTATTAAAAAAAGAAATTTAGCGTAAGAAATTGTTGCCGATTAATTATAGACAAGTTCATTTTATAAGTTTTTGATATTTTATATAAAGTTATATTTATTTCTGCAGATGGAACTCCCTATATGATAGTGTGATGGTCCTTCTGGAGGTTTTAAGGGTCGAAAACCAAATGGATGCCATAAACACCATCCTCATCAAGCAGCCCAAGGGAGGTTCCCCTCTCACAGAGGTA
>JABUQX010146059.1:0-2500 GCA_015478945.1 Trachelipus rathkii
CGGTGTACTTCGTTCAGTTAAAATTTGAACCGTTTTCGCATTTATCGTGAAACACTTTCGCATTTCATTACGCCCTTCATAATATATATATATATAATATATATATATATAATATATATTTATATATATATATATATATATATATATATATATATATATATATACATATATATATATATATATATATAACATATATATATATATATATATATACTATATATATATATATATATATATATATATATATATTATATTATATTATATTATATTATATTATATTATATTATATTATATTATATTATATTATATTATATTATATATTGAAACAACTTTATTTTGGTGCTCTCTTCAGATACAAACTGAAATGTGTTAAAAGTAAGTTCTTCAAGATTTGTTTTTCATACCCCAACTTTACCTTGAATCTTTTATTTAAAAATAAAAAACTATATATATATAGCTATATATATACTGTATAGCTTAAATATCCTTACATTCTTACATGCTAAACAACCAGCATAGTACAAATCTCAAAGAAAATCAGATTTTGTCTGTACTACGAAGGTATTTCGATTCGAGAATGTTTGTTTTGTAGTATTGCACCATGTCGAGAAGTATGACCAACGACCCTACTAGAGACAGCGGAAACATCTTTGACATTTCTTTCAACATCGACCGAATGACACGGATACTTTGGTAGGAGAATTTGTTGAAACCAAAATATCATCACTAATATCATCAAGAAGAGGTGGGGGGGGGGTGATAGGAGTATTTCCCCAGTCTATCAGTTCCATGTAGGAAGTGGCGTTGAGATTGACGTTTAGCTGCCTTTTATCAAAGCGGCGAACTTGCACATTGGTGGAGGAAATTTTCTTTCTTGCTTGAAGAATTTGTTGACATGAAAATCTTCTTATTGTTTCCCGTTCATCTGCAGCACCAGCTAGCAGCAAGTTTTCTGGATGACAAAAATAGGGGTTGTTTAGGAGCACTGAAATGATGTTCTGACCCTCAGGAGAAAGTTTTTGATACTGTGATGACCATAAAGTGAAAATTCTTTGCACCATCTTGACAGAAGGGATGGGAGCGGATGTAGAACCATATGGGGCATAGAAGTTCAGTACGAGTCGTACCAAACGCCTCAGATCATCAGGTGCGGATTCTGTTGAAACGAAACAGTCTGTTAGCTTTAGTTAACCACCTTGCATGGCTTAAGGCACCAGGCTGTGCAGGTTTCAAATACCGCATATTATTTATGAATCTGCATTTTTGTACCCCTTGCTGAATTAATAAAAACAGGTTTTTAGTAAATACAGCTGGTCGGAACTTAGATCTTTCGTAACTGTTTCAGGAACATCAACTACAGAGCCTGGAATTGGTTGAAAATTAATGATAGGGTTTGGTTTGAGGATCAAATGAGAGCAGTTTGGTTATAGGTCCTTCATGTGACGATGGGCCAGTTGTCTTCCCCTCAACAACACTAAATAACTTCCTGAGTGGCAGTTCATTAAAATGCAACATGCATATGAGCCATTGAAGTGGTCTTTTAAGATGTAACTCCAACAGTGTGATTATTCCATTCTTGTTACCCGTATTCACAGGGGTTCCATCGCAAATCACTGCTCTTAAAGTCTCTGTAAATCTTGTTCGTTCAATAATACCAGATTTTCATTAAATACATCTCGAAATCCAACCCTGGTTAGGACTAACGTGATCGATGTAACATGCATCTAGAAATGACACTAGCACGTGTTCTTCTCTAACTTTTCTTCGCACACCTCCAGTATCGACAGAGTGTTTCATCTATTTTCCATCTAGAAACCAATGCAGACCATACCTTTGTGTTGCAGCAAATGCCCCTCTGACTGTTTGTCTCTCAGTATTTTCTTTGGCTTTGTAACTTACTTGGATCAACAACGTTTTTGGTGAAGCCCGAGGTCCTTGAGGGCAGCATTAACAATGAGACATGCATCTCTTATTGCTCACATTTGCCCTCTCTAATGCTTTACACAGCTCAGGATACTTACTGGTTTCTATTTTGAGGGTGACATTCTTCCATTTCTTCTGATTCTAAGGAAAATGATTCTTCTAGCACATCACTCTCACTGCCTGATAATTCAACTGAACTTACACATTTTTGCGTATCTTTGTGTCTTATCTTACTTTCAAATGTCAACCGTTTCCTTTTCCTTTCCTGAAGTTTCATGTTTTTCTCTGTTCTTTCCTTGTCCACCTTTCCTATTATCGTGCGTCTTGAAGTGTTTTGATCAAGCCAAAATTGCCATTCCAATACAGGGGTTTTCTTTTCATTGGGACATTGACATTGATTACGTTCAACTATACCATTATGAACACACATGCACGCGCTAATGTCGAAGAGACGAGAAAATGATTTTATTTTATCTTGATATGTTAGAGAAGATTGTTTATTTCTTGAATATTCATCAAATCATTGGCATTCACTATTAGTCTCTTCACTTTCACTACATTTAAATTCTATTGTTGG